>JAAPAO010000175.1:0-57527 GCA_013115145.1 Perkinsus chesapeaki
AAATGGGACAAGCTGGCACAAAGAATATAAGTCGGACTCAGCGGAGCGAAGCGCTTCACGAGTTCCGCTTACAGACACGCGTGCCGCAGTGTGTGTGTAGGTAGTGCTCTACTAAGGATATCGTTGTTTGATATAGTAATGAAAATTGATGGTATGAACTAACATGAGTTGGATCTCGAGCAGCGCGCAATCATGCCCTGGAATCGACTCATTTTGTATCTTGCACGCTTCAACCTCGGATACGCCTAGGACTTCGGCTCTAAAACTGGTAACATTACTGATAATGAAGCCTTCCAATCTTGCAGCTATTGTGTGAGTTGGTAAATGGCGTTCGAAAACATTGCCCCCACACTAGCCCGACTATTCCATTCCCTGCAGACCTGGCTGATGCCCTTCAAGCTCCCTTTTAATGAAGAAGTCTATATGCTCGGTAACAGCTCATTACATACATCGATTACACAGTGCCATTTTACGCCGCTACTCATTCTGAAGTCATTCTTTGTCTTATCCAAGGTCAACTCAATCCCGCCCTTCTTTCCAATTTAGTACATGGTCGGTAGGCGTATCTTGTTGCTTAGGTCGGACGTATCCTCCACCTGAAGTAGACGCGGAAGGCAATGCTCCTCGGCCCGAAGACAGCCCTTTGTATCATTCCTTCACAAATGTCATCCTATTCACTTACCGTTGCGGTTTTGATTCTATTGAAGGGTGCAATGGTCCCTCCAGCATCAGCGACAAAGGCTGGGGATGCGCTGTAGGCCATTCGCTCCGCTCGTCATCGTACGCTTCGTAATTCCGTTTAATCTACCTTGCCAAGCTGCGTCCTTGGAGCCGCTCATCCAAAGGGTTTGCTAGCTTTGGTTGATACCATCAGATACGCGCCACTCAAATGCTGCTAGCCCAAGCAGTCCGAGAAGCCAGCGCCATAGAAGGTACCTGAGGTCTGAGGTCTTACTCCAGGGATTTGCTCACTACAGATGTTACAGCGGAAACCGGTTCTGTTCTAAGCCTCTTCCTGGACACCGCCGATGCCCCTTTGTCGCTCCATCGCATGGTGAAGATGGGACAGGAGGTCCTCGCCAAACGCCCTGGGACATGGTTCGGCCCGACAAGTGGAGGGAAGGTGACTTACTGCTGTCCTGCTGCTTGTTGTTGCAAAGTGCTAATAGGTGGCATCGAAGCTTGTGAAAGCTGCCTACGATGAGGACATAGCGGCCAATAGGCCTCCACGTGTCCCTTTTCATTGTGTTGCCTTTGACGATGGCGTCCTCTACAAAGATCAAGTGGAAGCCCTCCTAACCGCCGACAGTAGCGGGCTACCTGTCCTGGTCTTGCTATGCGTTAGACTAGTAGCCTTCGTCTTGTTGGCCTTCGTCTGGCAGCTCGGCTCTATTCAGGGACAGGATGCCACAATACCTCAGAGCCACGTACCGCTTATTCTCGAGTGCTTCCGAAGGCCGGGCTTTGTCGGCCTCAGTAGCGGCGAGTCGACCACTAGTGCGTTCTACTTCGTCGCTGCGTGGAGCGGAGGAGTAAGCCGCGGTTCCGCCGTCGCATGAACTATGTTTTGCAGCTTTACTATTTGGATCCTCACATAGCGACGCAACCGGCCTTGACCAACCCTGACAAGGTTGAGGAAAACACCTGTATACATCAGCTCAAACCCCACAGTGTAGGTCGCCAGAGCTGGTGGGGGCGGGGGAGAGTCTTCAGTGTCTCACTTGCTCAGCTGGGATGGTCTCGATTGAACTCATCGATGTGTTTTGGTTTCCTGTTGCGGAATAAGGACGAATTAAATGACCTGGCCGACTGGATCAAAAGCGGCAACGGCTTAACGGAGACAGCACAAGATGGAGCCTCCTCCTCTCCTCAGTGGCTATTCGAGGTGATCCTGTTGGCAGGGAGTCCCAGAGGGGCACCGAATGTCCTTGAAAGAAAAGCATGCCATGTTCCTCTTTTCCTAGTGTATGTCTGCGTTTCGAAGGGTTCTTGATGAAACTTTAGGATCGATTGCATCCGCCATGGTGTCTAATAGGTTCTGGACACAACTCCGGCCTACGCCAAGCCGGGGGGTGTTGGGACTGACGATGACCTGTCAGATGTAAGGAACGCATTCACATCGACCCACCCGCCCTGATTTCAGCCCTTCGATGATCCCGATGAGAAGGACGATTCTTTAATGTGAATATCATCATCTTCATCATCGTCATTGCATTATCATTTTATATAACATGTTACCTTCGGTGATGATTACCCAATACTGCGGACCACAGTACACGGCGGCCGCCGCCGAATCCCACCATTACGTGAAATATAGTCCTTTGGTCAGCAGCGCGTTACCTCTTGCGTTGTCGCCACTTTTATACTTCTCAATTGTCGGTTGGCTTGGTTGTCATTCCATATGGCACTTTCTCCATCATCTATCGCGTTAAGGCGCTCTCTACGTCGCAAGAGCACCGCCACCACCAGCCTCGTTATCGAGCCGTCTCATACCACCCCTGGCGTCCCCGTCTTGCCGTTGCTTGACCTCCCCGATGGAGTCCTTCTATGCATTCTGAAAGGCCTTGGTCCGCGAGACTTGATTGCCTTCGAAACATCCTGTATCGATGCTCGACGGAAGTGCCGTTGTCTGAGAGTGTGGTGCGAGCTGGGCTGTAATGTCTTCCATGGTCAATTACATAGTGACGAATCCTTCTTGGATGCCGGGAGCTCCCCAACCTCGAACAAGAGGGTCTCGATCGACTGGAAGTTACGTTACCGCATTTTCGCCACTTTCTCGACGACCTTCAGAGACACTGACCGATCAACTATGACGTTTATCGACGAGAGAGATTACGTTGCGTATCTGTCTGCTCGAATCGACGTCGAGTCTCTGAAGACCTCCGGTGGAGTCTATGTGGAAGTACTTGTCCAGAAAAATGCCGACAATTTGAGTTTGGCATGTGTTGACTTTGACTCTGGTGGGAAAAGTAGTGTCACCTTCTCACCGGATACCGGAGCCGTTATTAAAGAATCTAAGATCCAAGAGAATCCGAGGAAGGTCAGCGGCTCCTACCGGCAACCGTTGGCCCAAATACAGCAGCTTAAACCGTTCACTGGCTCGTTGGTCCTCTCGCGGTTCGAAGGTCTTATGGGAATGCTTCTCACCAAAGAAGGTATTGCTTTCTATCGGCGGTTGCCAGGTCTTGCTTGGGAGTGTACTGGTATTATTACCGACCTCGCCTGGATCCACGGCAATTATGTAACCCCCTGTATAGCCTTCCGCGACAATGGTATCTATCACGTTATCATTCGTAAACTTGGTGTGTACCCTCCGCCAACCACGCTGGAAAGGCGCTCACTTGAGCCACCTGTCTTGAGTGAGGATGGTTGGCAGCCTCTCGACTGGGAATCTACAGACGGTTATCTCTCAGAGGCCTCCTCCTCCGATGATGATGATTGATCTTAAGAGAGAGAGCGTATGATGCAAGTGTAACATTTCAATTAATACTGTTTATGGGATTGCTTTCTCACTATGGAAGTTGTCACAACTTTTTGCTAGTAGTTGACTATCATGTGTTGTTAGACTTCGTAGTGCACAATCGAGTGATTGTCTGTGTTCTCGTGAACAAGGAGATTGGACGATGGTCACGACGTCTCTCACAGTTACTCGTTATTGAGGATTATTTTACTTTGACTATAATGATTGTTAGTCGTTCTTATTCGTCGTATTCAGATGATAACAGCAGCAACAGCAGCATTAGCAGTGGTGTAGATATCACAGCAATATCGTTCAAGTGTAACATCGTATGGATATGTCTGTTAAACAACGGTGTTGCGTAAAGTATTTAGTGACCCACCATAGTGGGTCATGACAGCGGAAGCTACCGCCGAAGCATACGAAGCCTGCACAGTAGTGCGCGTCACCGTGAAAGAACAATGCAAGGCTCTGCAGTTTACTGCGAATTAGATATTGCGGCTCACGGCGAGGAATATCGCGGCATGATTTCACGGCTTGGTTATATTGGCGCCATGCTAAACGAATCTCACGCACGAGCTTGGCTAAAGTCCCACTATTCCTACTATTCAGTGTAAGCCCGGTGTCAATCACCTTTAAGCGTTGTTGTAAACAGATCATAATCGGGTTAGAGGCATACTTTACGTGTCGTTTACGCACCCTGTGTGATTCACTTATAAGAGGGCTAATCCTGCCGGTGGTGACAGAGCCACGCCCGACAGCAGTCGTCGTAGTGCGCCAGGCGCTCACACCACGGAACACACTTCATAAGTAAGGGTTCGTTTCTAGTTTCACAAAGATCTACGCTCGTACATCGCGGCCATGTACGAAGACTTGAGGGGTGGGCGTCTGCGTGCAGATGTACGCATACACAAACACTATAAATTAAGGATCATTTCAATCCTTGTACGCATACACAAACACCATAGATTAAGGATCATCTCAATCCTTACTGTTGGGTTTAACAAGGGGACAGGCAAGCCTATCTGGCCGTTGTCCCGAACCGTTGGCCAGTTAAGTGTTGACCGAGTCGGCGAAGCAGTTGCTCATCCTTTGTCTGGGGAAAAAGAGAACACTAAGCTCTTCTTCCTAAGCTTACTCGAGCAGTTAGAGCACACCGCTCACTGCCAGGCGCTTGGAGCGCATCGTCATCCTGGGGATAACACCTCCGTGACGGGGCGAATGTGCGACAGAATCCTGTCACGAGTGAGGGGTGTCACACAGGACTTGGCAACCACTCAACCTGTCGTCGCCTTGAGCAGATTTATTCTCATCATGGCTTCACAGGTCATTGAGTACTCCGCTGATGATACAGCAGAAGGTTTCCTCCGATGGCGCCGGTGGAAGGAGCCAACCTCGCTTCCGTACTTGCACAAACTTTTGATGTCCGTACGAAGGCGGAGAACGTGGAAACGTGATGTGAGATGGATTCCTATCCTGGTGATATTGTTGATCTTTATCACAATATACATTTCGACCTTGGTTAATTTGTTATACGATATCACGCCGGTTTTTCTGGTGTCATTCAAGACGTTGACTGTAGATAGTCCTGTGTGGTGTGGTATGACGGTATTAGATTCTGATTCATTCCACTGTTTCAATGGAACGATCGACGTTAGAATATATAATAAGCTTTGGTTAGATGTTGACATATTGGAATGCTCATTGGATTGGACGAATCCCCTGGAGACCGGTGGAGGCTCTTATGGCGGACGTTTGAGTTACAGTGACGTAAGTGTGCCTTCGAGGAGTGATAAAACCTATACTCTGAAGATGGTAACCAACGTAGCCGAAGTTCCTGTCCGATTCCATCCGACGATAGGAGTGTTTGGTGTTCGCTTCATCCTCAGAGTGCTCGGATGTGATTTTGATATTATTCACAAAGGACAAGACAAACGTGTGGTGGTCGTCAATTCAAGGGGATCAGCCGAGAAGACAAAGTTCCCGAAATAAGCCAGCTGTTGGTCTCCAGCAATTCCTTAACGCCTTGAAGAGACGTAGTGACGATTCAAGTCACCACAGCAGCATCCTATTCCGCTCCTCACTCATATCATGTTTCTCGTTATCTCGTCAGCTCTGATACACGCCACAGCGTCGTTCTCTAATAAGCCCTAGACGGTTCCCTCAGTTTTGCCGTGCACATCAGTAGCGATGTCAGGGTTCGCAACGTTTATGTTCCGCGATGTACAGTATTGCACACTTTTCACACTGATTCGGTACTGCTTGAGTTACTTTGAAAATCTTCAGTAAAATAGGAAAGTTACTCACACAGACGGGAGCTCAGCTACTGCTAAAGGATCGCCATTATCTTTGAAAGGTATGCAACTTCGATAAGTCACTTTGGTATCCGGAGTGTTGAACTTGATCTGAGCTGGTTGACCGGCAAAGCTGGAGAGAATTAGATGCATTAAAATATGAATCTATTCTAGCCAATGGCGACAAGTCGTACGGCGTGGATAATGGTTTCTGTTTTGATCTTTACCACGAGGACGATTATGAGTTCTACCAACCCTGCAGCGGCGTTGGTGACTGCGACGACTCATTGCTGGAGGCGAGCAGATACTCGTCTTTGGTCTGACGAAAAAAGAAGCCAATACACCCTTCCGCTTAAGCCTACTGGGGAAAGTAAAGCATACCGTTAACTGCCAGCCGCTTGAAGCGTATCGTAATTCTAGGGATGTTACCATCGTGACGGGGTGAAGGTGCGACAGAATCCTGTCACGAGTGAGGGGTGTCACACAGGACTTGGCAACCACTCAACCTGTCGTCGCCTTGAGCAGATGTATTCATCATGGCTTCACAGGTCATTGAGTACTCCGCTGATGATACAGCAGAAGGTTTCCTCCGATGGTACCGGCGGGAAGAGCCGACCTCGTCGTCGCTTCCGAACTTGCACAAAACCTTGATGCCCCTGCGAAACCGAAGGGCGTGGTCACGTGCTCTTCGGTGGGTTCCAATTCTGGCGATATTGGTATCTGTGGTCTGGTACATATTTACATTCTTGCTCGTATTATACAATCTCCCTTTGGTATTTCCTATGTCATTTGAAAGGTTGGCTATACACGACCCTGTGTGGTGTGGTATGTCGACGTTGGATTATATGTCATTTTACTGCTTCAATGGCACCGTCGATGTGAGGATACAGAATAAATTATGGTGGAATGTCGAAATATTGGATGGTTTATATATAGTTTGGAGGCCCCGCCTGGTACCCGCTGAGACGCAAATTCATTACTACACGCAAGTGTCCACTCTTAATGTCGTGGAAGTGCCTTCGAAGAGTGATCGAACCTATACTCTGAAGACGGTTTGTGTCTTTCCCGAAGCACTTGCCCGGTTTGATTTGACAGCGGAAGTGCTTGCGGTGAACCTCAACATCCGTGTGCTTGGATATAATTTTCACATTGCGAACCAAAAGCAAAAGCAAGATACCCTAGTAGTAGACTTGAGGGATTCGGCTCAAAAGGAATTGCCTTCCAACTAGCTCAGCACTTGAATGGAGTCGGAAGCTTTCCATCATTCTCATTACTCATACTGAGTCTCTTTTTTCCTGTCAGGCTCGAGCCTCTTAAAGCATTCTAGAGTTCAGAAAGCGAGTTAGCAATTGAAGTCTTGCGGTTTTGAGTAGCAAATCCCAGGTCGAGCTTCATCCCCTCAAACACAGTAGCCACCTATTGCACAGTTTCCATACACTAAGAAAGCTTTATTGTTCAGTATGTTATCATAACATTGTTATGCTGTCTATAATAATGGTTTTACTGCCCAGCGCACGCTCTATACTCTGTTATGAAGTAGCCAATGGAGGTGTCCAGCGAATCCAACGTCCGATATCGGAAAGCATCAGCTGGAATATACGAAGCATTTCTTCTGGAGGTCGGCTTGTTTACACATCGTTTAGTCCGAGCGCCTCGAATTTAGTCAAATCTGGTGACAAGTGATGCTCCTCAACTAACTGTAGGCCCTTCCGCCGAATGTCGAATACGTAATGATAGCTAGTGTAATAGGAACGACTACTAAGAAGAAGTTGCAGATTCCCCCACACTCGAGCCTAATAATAGACCTGCGTTACGACACCTGAAACACGTACAAGGTGCTTCAGTCGAATCTAGCGATCGTCGCAATCGTGACTCACTTGGTTCAATCAGTGAAGTTCGTTCGACAGCGTTTAGCATGTTCGGGAATTCTAGTGTCTTTTCAGTTACCTATTTTACGTTTTCATCTTCCGTATGCGTTCTTGGGACATAACACTACTTTTGAGCGGAGCTGCGGCCACGGGTGTCTTCACAGAGGAGGCTTCGGTGATCGGTGATTACTGTAATGAGATGTGCGCTCAGACAGCTAACTGTGACCAGTCCTACTGCAAGAATAATGGTTTCTGTTTTGGTCTTTACCACAAGGGTGACTCCAAATGCTACCAACCCGGCAGCGCGGCTGGTGACTGTGACGACTCACTGCTAGAGGCCGTTAGGTGCGGAGATTACCCGACGATTGCTTGTGACGATGCCTGTGCCGGCATACCGAGCTGTGCTTCGTCTGACTGGGGTACGTACTGTAAAAGCTGGCAAGCTTATCCGGTCTGCTTTGGTATAACAGTGGAAGCTGATGGAAGCCTATGTTACAGTGCAAGTGATGAAGACTGTTATGGCAAGGAGTATCCCTGTGAGGAGACTACCACTCCGGAGCCTACTACAGTCCCAGAGACTACCACTCCGGAGCCTACTACAGTCCCAGAGACTACCACTCCGGAGCCTACTACTGTCCCAGAGACTACCGCTCCGGAGCCTACTACAGTCCCAGAGACTACCACTCCTGAGCCTACTACTGTCCCAGAGACTACCACTCCTGAGTCTACTGCAGTCCCAGAGACTACCACTCCTGAGCCTACTACAGTCCCAGAGACTACCACTCCTGAGCCTACTACAGTCCCAGAGACTACCACTCCGGAGCCTACCACCGTCCCAGCTACCACTCCGGAGCCTACTACAGTCCCAGAGACTACCACTCCTGAGCCTACTACAGTCCCAGAGACTACCACTCCGGAGCTTACCACCGTCCCAGCTACCACTCCGGAGCCTACCACCGTCCCAGCTACCACTCCGGAGCCTACCACCGTCCCAGCTACCACTCCGGAGATTTTCTTGCCTCCAACATATGAGGATGTGGCTGGTGACTGGTGCAGCGGAACCCCTCTTGGCCCGGTCAAGATTAGTGCCACTACTTCTGGTACCGGTACGATTTTCATTGCTGGACAGACTTTCTATTTCACATATACCCTATCGTTCTATGAGATTCTCATTACTACTTCAGATGCTGCGCTAGCAGCCTTGGTCGCCCAGCTCAACACTCGGGTCTATGCTGTCTACACTAAAGACGGCATCTATCTTGAACTCGTTAACGTCTTCGTTACTACTCTCACGAAGTGCTAAATTCCCTTCTTACTGTCTTTGATTTTTCATATCGTGTGCGGCCCTAGGTGGTAAGGTCGTTGCAAGGTTCCTTGACATATTGGTCTGCGTCTGTCTGGGTCTACTGTGTGTGCCGTACTGGTCGAGTGAATGCTTTTATTACGACTATTTTGTTGCGTTGTTAACATTTCAAATGATTCCTCATTAAGCTCCTTCTTTTACAGCCCAGTGACACTTCGTCGCAGGGTGAATGTTCCAGCTAGGAGTTTTCGATTAAAGGTCAAAAAGCGACTTAATTGGTTCCATTGCCCTCGATTGTGCGAGTGATGTCTCGTTCCTCCCGACAGCCCTTGGGTACTGATGTCCATGAGCTGCTTAGATACTTGAACAGTCAGTATAGAAGTAGTGCGCATAATAATAGTTGCATCGGCAGGTCTTGATGAATCGATCATCTGGGCGTGCGCTTTCTCAGTTGTCGCCATCGTAAAACTCCCAACTCGTACTCGCGTTTTTTCTAACTAGCCACTGTAATGGACGCAGGCAAAGATATGTCCAATCGGCTTCTTGATCCATCATTGGTGACTGGAACCTCGCTGGACTACTCCTCGACGGCAAGCCCGATGCCCTACCGTCAGGGGTTCGTTCAGAGGTCCTTGTCGCCACTGACCGCAGGAGGGATAAGGCAGTCGACGTTTACGCTTATTTCTACGGCAATGGGAGGAGGTGTACTTTGTTTGCCGTACGTTATGAAACAGGTGCGTCTCGGGAAATGGAAACTTGGGCTTTTCAACTGAGTAAAAATGGCACGACGATCGTTGTGTTTCAGGTTGGTCTCATCAATGGAGTCCTTCTCTTGAGTATATCATCTCTCATCGCCTTCGTGACGATGTACATTTTAATAATGTGTGCGGTTAAGGTTAACAAGCACTCCTATGGATCACTTCTGGGCTACTGCGCTGGCAAATGGGTTGCACCTGTTCTCGATGTCGTTTTATTCTTCTATGGTATGGGTGCTGTTATCGCCTATTTTATCTTATTAGGCGACTTTCTACCTGCACTTTTCCAGAGCATCGGCGTCACATCAGCAAGCCGCACAATCTGTATGGTCGGAGCGGCCATTTTTGCGGTGCCGTTCGTGCTGCCCAGACGGTTGTCGGCTCTTCAATACGTGTCCCCAGTGGCGACCTTCTCCCTCGTGCTTACCGCGGTCATAACCATGATTAAGGCACGCACCGAGGCCACCTTTCTACCACCAGAAGCTCCTATCAATTTGGCGCTGTTCGGGTGGCCGTTGCTGAAGGCTTTCACGATCACCCTTTTTGCCTACATCTGTCATATGAACGTCGTCCCAGTTGCCGGCGAGCTAGTTGACCCAACTCCTGCGAGAGTTCTAAAGGTCACTTCTAGAGTTGCATTCGTACAGTTGCTCTTCTACATCGTTATTGGCGTGTCGGGCTATCTGAGCTTTTCCCAATTAACTCATCAAAATTACATCACCAATTACCCAGCGGGTGACATTCTAATCAGCCTTTGTCGCCTGGCACTATCATGCAGCCTATTGTTCTCCTTACCGATCAACACCAACCCAACAGCCAAGGCAGCTGTCCACTTTTTCCAATCGATGAGAGAGATCTTGGCCGACTCTAGAGATGATCAGCTTCTTCCTACCAGAAGGAGGGTGATGTCGTCCGTCAACGAGGAGACTTCAGGGGCGAAGGCTCTAAGAATATTTTTCAGCTTTTTGGTTTTGCTTGCCACGCTGACGGTCGGCATCCTGGTACCAGGCGTGGCCGATGTTGTCTCCTTACTGGGTGGTTCGCTCGGTACGATTATTATGATCGTTTGCCCAGTTTACATTTTCGTAACGATAATGAATGTTGACTCCAAGACGGTTATGGGACGTATTGTGGTGTGGTCTTTGGTTGTGACTGCAGTTGTGGCGATGACAGCTGTTTGCCTTATGGTGACCAATGCAGTGGGGATTACCCATATCCCTTTAACGGTGAACTAGGTTGCTCATTTCACTATAAATTTTTTACTGCTGAAGGCGGGTAGCTCGGCAGCCTCTTACATTGTAGAGCTACCGCAATTGCTGTTGGCCGCGACGAAATCTATTTTTTAGTGGACGAGTTTTACCCCTAATAATACTGTAACTGGTCTGATGACCCGAGGTACATTTGACGTAGAGTAATGTAGCCTACCACTACTAGCAAGTACTGTGGCACATTTCACTTGTCGTTGTTGGCAGGGCTGAGGGTGTTGCCCAGCTCCAGGGTATCTACCGTTATCCCACAAAGCATGTTGTGTTCCTTGTCGTCTCTAGCGTTGACCATTTACGAGCAGCTTGTTTGGCGCCTTAGTGCTTTCTTTTATTAAAGTTTAATGTCGTCGGCAACCGCAGCTTTGGAAAGCAAACCGCAATACCATCGTCTAGGGTCCGGTGGTAGTGCTACGACACTGGCCACTCCTGACCTCGGTCAATCGGGCAACAATAAGGACAAGAAGAAGAGTTTCTCCTTGAAGATTGTTCCTGGTGGTGTCACACAGTCCATGTTCACTTTAATTTCAACCTCAATGGGAGGTGGTGTCCTCTGCCTCCCGTACGTCATGAAGCAGGTAGGTCCCCTAAGTACTTATCCGTCTTGTATTGTTATTTCCTTTAGGCTGGTGTCATCAACGGTGTTATCTTGCTTACTCTGTCCTCTGGTATCGCCCTACTTACTATGTATCTTCTCATGGAGTGTGCCCAGAGGACTGGTCGTGGCTCCTATGGTTCCCTATTGGGGAGTTGCTGTGGGAAATGGTCGGCTGTTGTTATGGATGTTATCATGTTTTTTTATGGTATGGGTACAATGACAGCCTATCTCATCCTCGAGGGCGATTTCCTTCCAGCTCTGATGGCTTGGATCGGCTCAAGAGTCTCTCGCACAGTTTGCATATGTGTTGTGGCTCTTGTTGCCGTGCCTCTCATTCTCCCCGAGAAGCTTTCTGTATTGCGTCACGTCACGCCGATCTCAACAGCTGCTCTTATTTTCACGGCCATCTGTACCCTCATTCAAGCGCCGGGGCGAGCCCAAGCTCTTCCGGAAGATATGTCCGTTGATTTGGCGAGCTTCGGGTGGCCGCTCCTTAAGTGCCTGACCATCACCCTTTTCGCCTACATTTGCCACACTAATGTTGTCCCAGTCGCCAACGAGATGGTCGACCCCACCCCGAAGAAGTCCTTCCAGGTCTGTTTCCGAGTCGCCGTTGTCCAGCTCGGTTTCTACGTTCTAATTGGCGTCTCTGGTTACCTTAGTTTCCTTGGCACAACACACCAGAATTATATCACTAATTATCCACACGACGATGTCCTCATAAACCTATGTCGGTTGGCTATGGCCCTCAGCCTTATGTGCTCCATTCCGATCAACACCAATCCGACCGCTAGAGCCGCCGTTCACTTTATAACATCGATGAAGGAGGTGATGACATCCTCCCATCATCAACCACTTCTACCCGGACGCGAGAGGCTGCCATCCAACTTGCGTACTGAGAGTCGGAGAGAAAAGATTCTCCGTATTTCAATATCTCTAGCGCTCCTCGTGGTCACTTTGACAATCGCCATCCTGGTGCCCGGTATCGCCGATGTTGTCTCCCTCCTTGGCGGCTCGTTGGGCACCTTGCTCCTGGCCACCTGCCCTTGCATAATATTTGCCAGAGTGATGAAGCAGGAGGCTTCTCGTCCATTAGGCAAAACGATTATCTGGACTTTGATCATAGTCACTGTAGTGGCAATGTTCGCTGTATGCATCATGGTTACCAATGCCATGGGCATCACCCATATCCCCCTAGCAGTCAACTAGGCTCTGTCAACTGTGTTCTTTATGTCCTTCGTATCGCTCTCGTATACTGTACCTTGTGTACTGTGAAATATCCTTCTGTGTGCTCTTTTTGCATTACATCGTGTATGAATAGTTGTTTGTGTTCCTCTATCAAGCTTCCGATGCTTTCCTTGTGAATTCTGTCGGAAGTTGAACTCCTCGTTTTATCAGTTTTGTGTTGATTGTAAAGTTTGTTAGCCAGCGCAACAGAAAGGCAAAGGAATACATCGTGAACTCCGCATCACAAAGCATGCGTCAAATAACGTCTATCTCGTCGGATTCAACAAGACTCACATGAGTAGCGTCCGTGGGTGTCACCTCGCTCATAGCGAAGTCCTTCATCGAGGGCCTTTCCAGATCGTCTAAAGCAACAACCATCGTGACACATCATCACAGAACTACCCTACCTCTTTTAGCCCGCTCCAGTAGTCTTTGTAAGACTAGTTTCGGGTTCTGCTCGCCGATCGAGGCCTGCTGAAACGGTGCAGCTCAGCTGCGCAACGATTTCAACTCACATCTGTGGAATTAGCATGCTCTGCAGCGGCAGCCCTGATAGCCTCGGCAAGGGTCGCCCTACACGGGCCTTCAAAAGCCTTCAATGCCGGATCGCCGCTAAGTGTGACTTTGCTTTGGCATAACTTGATGCGATCCATAACAGGTCGTGCCGTTTGAGGACGCCACATTCGAGTGTGCTCGGCGAGAGGAGGGTAGTCTCGATTGTGCCTGAATAGCAGCATTAGTCCAGGCAACGGTCGGTCGAAGCGCCAACATTATTACTCACGCGCAGGCACTTACATTGTGATGTACTGTGATTCTTTCCGTAATGTGTGCAAGCTCCGCAGACACGACATGAAGCACTCCCTATCAACAGGAGCTGAAAAGAAGTAAAATCATGAGTTTTGAGAAGTGTTCTTTGACTTACTTAATCTCTGCACATGGTTCTGAATAAAACCGAAAAGGTGTGGTTTGAACACTCCGCGGAGAAGCCCGCGATCTACACCAAAGTTACAGGAATTGTGATTGAGTGCGTTAGAGCTTGACCCTCCGCCTAAGCAGAGACGGGCATTCCAAACGAGTGCCTTCTGCTCAGCAGAGAACTACTGGAGCCTTGCTTTTTACTCCCATCTGGCGCGACACCGTTGAAGTCTCGATCGTACCAAGTGATTAACCGCCTTTCGTTTGGGTAGCTAAGGAGATGCAAAGACATCGAAGCTCCAGATTGCCAACGGCTACCTTTGAGTGGGCAACGGCCCAGTAGGTTCATGAGCTTGAGCGGATGTCCAACGACGGAAGTTAACTCTCATCGCTCGTCGATGGAAGCGATAGTCGTCGTGATACTTCGTCATCAGCGCGTCATAGTCGGAACCTCCCTGAGCATAGGCGTCAGCGCTAAGGAACCGGTGACCGGCCACTGTTAAATACTCTTGATGTCTTAGTCATGCAGCTGACGCTGGTCCAGACGCTGCCGCTCGATAGAGATCCCACGCTTGTCGAATTAGTGTCAACTGAACATGACCAGTCATATTCAATTGCAAGCCATAAAAGAACTGGGCAATCCTCCGCCAGGGTTACTTGTTTGTTGTGACGATGTCGATCCGAGGAGGAAGTCGGACATGGTCTCAGACCTAGCACCTTCCGACATGCAGGAACCCCCTGAGAAGGAGACACGCTGTGTTTATGCATGCACGAGCTTGTCGCAGAGACATTGCTGCCGGCACAGGAAGCTGAAGTGCGTTCAGTCTCATACTCTTACTTCGCTTCCGCCGTATGGTTTCTCCGCGTCTGTTAAGGTAGACATCTATTGGTTGTGCAACACTGGCAAAAGGCGCATCGGGGGCCTTTGGAACCGGGACCTGCTACAACAGCAGTAGGAGCATGTACTGGTTATTACTACTAAACTCTCACCTTGATTGGCGGCAGGATAAGAGGTACACTCTTCGAAGGCCCGATGTACACTCGACGTTCCTGTTGACTAGCAAGCTTCGGTATCTCCGCACGTGAGCCGACAACTTCGTCCTAAAAACACGGAACATAATCGACACCTGAGGGATTCGAACCCTCGCGGGCAGAGCCCAACGGCTTAGCAGGCCGCCGCCTTAACCACTCGGCCAAAGTGTCTACAATCTACTCGTTGACACCCAAGAGTAAAGCTGCAGTTCAGTTCGAAACCTACCTTGTAGCTCTGATACAGGTCCTTGACTACATGGACGAATCGCCGCTGTTCATGTGGACTCCGATACGTGTGCCACGAAAGAAGCGCCCCAATATCCTGCTTTATCAAAGTTACGCAATTCGCCTATTAGGAACGGCGCCTTACCTCCTCAAACAAGTCGTACAGGAAGGATCCTCGGCTCTTGCTCCCACTGCGGTGTTTACCCTGTCGATGTGCCATAACGATCGATCGAGGCCCTTCGTGAACACTTGTTTTTTTATTGTCCCGTCCAAACCTTATAGCAAACTCAAAGCACAGCATTGCTTATTACTCGTCGACATCGATGAACATGGTCCAATGGAACTCATGAATGTTGTCAAACAGCAAGTGTACAAGTTGGTACTTAATCGGTCGCTATCATCGGCCACCGTAGGCACCACCTCCGCCAAGGCCTCCGCCACTCGAGCCCTTGCCTATCAAACGGTTTGGCCCTCCGGCTACCATGAACGCTCCGAAGTGGTGAACCCCAGACCCTCCGCCGTAGAATGTGTTACTGGCATTAGCCAAGCTATGGTCGAAGCGGCTGCCGGTGAGGTGGCTAGGCGAGTCAGAAACCTCAAAAGGGTCGTCACTAATTGGCCACCGGGATAGGCGGCCCGTTGGTCCGTGCGAGCCAGTTGATGTTCCCCACTGGGCGGCTGTGGCGTTGGCTCCGCTCGGGCCATGAGTTTGCGGAGGCGGCATGAAGAAGCCCCCCGCGCTCGTGAAACTACTGCTGCCTGGTCGGTTTTCGAGGAACTGAAGAAAAATATTACGAAAAATACACGGTCCCGGATTCGAACTCACTTCCAAAGGGTCAGCTGGTGCAAGCCCTCGATGTTGCGGTGTAGCCGCATTCTGCGCATCGCCTCTCGAAATAGGCAGCTCCCCTTCGAGCCCGGACACCTGGGTCGTTGGTCCCTGGACTGGAAGGCCTCTGCTGAACTGAGCCGGCGGCCCTGCAAACTCCCCTCTGCTTGGCAGCCTGTTGCCACCTCTACTGCCAATGCTAGGCAAGTGGGCCGCCGGCGGCAACTCCCTATGATTTGATTCCAGCCAAGGCCCCCTTTGTCCCCCTCTTGACCCGGTCGCCTTCTTGTGCCGGTAAACCGGTGCTGCCGGGTCCTCATCGAATTGTTCATTATGATGATTATGATGTCTACTCTTCGACCCGCGGCTCTTCGCCTGCCCTGCTCCACCACCGTTCTTGCCTTTATTCTTGCCGCCATACTTAGGATAAGCGTGATGGTCCTCCCCTCGCCCTCCTGCCCCTCCCTCTCCCACCGCCGCTAGGTCCTCCGGTCCCCCTGTGCCCCCAGTAAAGCCCATGACCCCATTGCCGTTGGTCCTCCTCTTGCCTGCTCCACCATGCTGTGGCATCCCAGAGCCCTTTCGTCCATCTCCTTGCTGGAATCCACTAGGGCCCAACTTCCCTCGACTAGGAGGTTGCTGGTACTGCGGAAGCTGCTGCGCCCCAACCGACTGCTGTTGCCGGCCACCATGGTGCAGGGTTGTTCTTGGGCTCGGGTTGACGGGAAGGCCGTGCCTCGACGGTGGCACCGTTGCCTGGGCGGCCGCCTGCTCTGCGGTGACCCCCGATGGTGACACAAGGCCCTCAAAGTAGCTGTGCGTTACGCAACCCTCGCCAGTCAGCCGTTTCGTCTCATCCATTATTAAAACAGATTTGATGAAGTTCATTGCCCGCTTCGATAATTTACCAAGATACCGTTTTTCGATGGACTCCGGCTTCGACATGTCCGGAAACTTGAGCCCCATGAACCTAGGATTCCTCAGGAAGATCTCCATCTGCTTCGGTGTCAACGGCCCAAGTACCTACCACACCTTCGGCCACCTTCTCGCGGCCCATCCAAGGCCTTACCCTTTGAATGATGAAGAGCTGGTCAATCTCACTCTCACCTGGGAAGAGCGGCTGCCCGTCGACGATCTCCCCCATAATGCAGCCGATCGACCAGATGTCAACTTCCTTCCCGTACCTAGACCTAGGCATGCATCTCCTCTGCCGCCCTCCTATATCGTCACATTGTACTGCCCAATAGAAGCTCTGGTGCCCTATACCACCGAGTGGCCACATAGTCTGTCAGCAGCCCGGCACCAGTACCACTGCTCGTCGCTGAGTCCTGACCATTTGCGCTCGGAAGAGTACCTGATCAGTGGCGCTATCTCTACCAGGGCGAGGCCGCTGCCTACGCGCAAAGCCAAAATCGCAGAGCTTCAACGACTTGTCATGCATGTTGATGAGGAGGTTCTCGGGCTTTATGTCGCGGTGGATGACGTCATGACGATGGCAGAATTCCATGGCGCGCGAAAGCTGCCATATGCAATACCGAACCTAATAAGAAGCTTTCGAGTGCTCTCCTCAGTAATGCTGATAACTCACCGTATCCGCTTCGAGCCCTTGCGGGTAGATGTCGAGGAGCTCCAACAGGTTTTTGTCCACAAACTCGAAAACTAAATATAGCTTGCCTTTCCTGAGGTATAATGGAGATGAGGCAATACCCTACGGTTATAAGGGGGGAGTATTAGCGGGAGGATTGCTGACTGTCACGCTCACGGAACGTCTGGAAAAAGAGGAAAAAGGTTCTACCGGGATTTGAACCCAGATCGCCAGATTCAGAGTCTGGAGTGCTAACCGTTACACCATAGAACCTCACGTCATCTTATAGAAAGTACACACGCGCGTCGAATCACTTACCGTCTAAAAGCCTCTCTGAGTTGCACTATGTTTTCATGTCGCAACATACGCAATATCCTGACCTCTCGCAATGTCGTCTTCTTAACAACGTCATCATCCTCGGACTCCTTAAACTTCTTTATGGCAACTACGTCACCTGTTCGATAAAATATCATTATGATGCAGATCATCCTCATTATCACCAGTCTCTTTGTTCCTGCATTTCAATACAACACCGTAGGCACCCTCACCCACGGCTGTCACCACTTCATATTTATTCATTACTTCTCACACCCTCCCTCGCAGCCACAAGCAGGCAACTACGTCTAGTAGTAGGAACTCCCAGATAATAATGCAACGCAACACCAACGCTCTCTCCATGCAATCGAAAAGTGCTTTCCATCACCACGGCCTTCAGTTTGCCACCTCCGGACGTCTTAACCAGAATAACACTAATAATAATCATCATCATCAAGCTATAAGGGGGAGTCTATACTGTTATTTTACCGGAGATGTCAGTAGTAGTTGACAAGCTACATCCTACGGACACCACCACCGCTGCCAGCAGCAGCAACAGCAGGAGCACACGACGACTACTCGTCACCAGGGGGGTCATCAGAGCAATAATAAGTGCAATAACAACGACAACAAAGCAACCCTATCAATCATATAGTTACGGATGGCATAATAATGATACTGATTAATATAAAAGGCAATGATAACGATCAACCACCATCACCACCAGAATCAGCAGCAGCCGCCCTCCTCGTTGGTACTGCTATAGTGAGGCAAAACTAGAAAGTTTTGTTAATAATATTTACAATAATAAAAAGGAGATATAACTACTACTACAAGTCACTACCACATGCACGTGGACTACAATCAGCACCAGTAATGAGCAACAACAGGCTGCTGGTAAACATTATCAATAATCTGGCAGGCAGCAACAAACTAGAGTCTAAGGCGTGCCTGTAATAGTGGTGGTGAGATGGGCGAGTTACGTCGTCGTCGTCGTCTACTGTGGTGGTGGTGTTGCTATTCATGGGATCTGTCAAGCATGAGAAGGACAGTTGGCTAGACAAGTTGGATAATATTGGTAATACTATCCACAAGGTGATCGTCATCATCATCAGCAGCATGATCCAGGATGATGATGATGCCGATGTAGGGCAGAGTATAATTATTTTGCTGCTGCTGGATAAGCAATAATAATATTTATTGTGATATTAATGATAGCAATAAGGGGACAGCGATTGTGTCGAGGGAGAGGGGTGGCCAAACAATAGACAAACGCCACCGCCGCTGCCGCTGTATTCCCTCCACAAAGTACTCGTGGCACTAGCAGGGTTAAAGGCACTCAAACCGGAGCGGCTAAAGGTGGTGGGGGTGGCATACAACGATGATGCAGAAGCAGAAATATACGAGTAGAGTTGTAGAAGGTTAGGATGATCAATCGATCTAGCTGTGAAGGCAGCACTGATGATGATGATACGCCACTTTGGGCACCCCAATGAGCAGCAGCTACTTTAGACGAAGAATAAGGTGCACCTGATGATCACAGGAAACTACTACGATTGCAACACTTTAATTCTCTTATCATCGACCGACCCCTGACTCGGTGTGTATGATAGGGCTCAGCGTCCCTGGTGTCAACGCGAATGCCACCCTCTCAAAAGAGGGCTGCATCCTCCCATGGCAGATCTCTCCGAGGTCACCTCCTGAACACCAATTAATGCCCACAATTCCACCACCAACACTTACCCCTTTTAGCTGTACCACAATCACTCTCAATCCTGGCATTGTCTTTAAAACACTTTGTCATAGCAGCCAAGCCTTTGTGCTCCTCCCTAATAACCTCCTCCCGAATCAGTGCTAGTTCCTAACAGACCATCCTCCGCCGCCCCCCTCCTTCCCCCCCCAACCCACCCGCATTGCCTCCTCAACTGGTATAGTAATCTCTCCGTCCACCCTCCACGACCGTGGCTTCCGAGACTGTAAGACCCTATCAAACCTCAATTGCCGTTAGCTTACCCCTCGATGCTTCTTCAGTATATGCAACACGTGCGCTGTTTCATCCGGCAGCCTATATCCAAATGAGCTCTTCCTCCTCGCTGAACATCACCATTCTCAACAGTGCCCTTCAATTCCCTAACAACGGACCTACTTGGCGGTATCATCTCCCCCGTTGGGAACTCCCACTGCCCGTGTTGCGTATGGACGTTGAAGTAATAGAACTTCCCAGGTCTAGAGGTTGACTCCTAAACACCAAGCTTCGCTCCGCCGCCGCTACCACCGCCGATATGACCCTAATATCCCAGCCAGAAGGCAGATTGTTCTTCATCATATGCGCTGGTATGTCCCCATTAGACCCCATGTCACCATACAACCGTTGATGATGATGATGATGAGCATCATATATCCCTTGTGACTCGTCCCCTGCTAAAGTGGCCATACCAGTCCTCAAGGACAACAACAATAACAACAAGCTGTAACATCAATGATATTACACAGGTAGGACCAAGTGCTGGACCGCTCCCCTAAATAGGAGCAGCTATATACTAGGCCCTTATAAATCTTAACGCCAAGTGGAAGTAGTCCCCTCGGGAAGGGCCACCATTCAAGCTGCGCTTTTCCTGCAAAGTGCACGAAACGATAATTTCTACATTCGCTCGCCCGATATATTAATTGACGAAACCGATATTATTAAGTTAAAACAATGGTAATGCTGAATGGCGGGCGGGCGGCGGCGGACACTCAATAATATTCACATACAGTACGCCAGATTCGCAGTATTGTACACAGTAATCAATCATGTTTATCTCTCTGCTGCCATCGCTCCAAAAACTCCTTCCTGGCATCCTTAACATCACCGTCTTTCCTCATACTTCGCCTTCGAGCTGCTTTAGCATATAGCTTTACCGCCAACAGCAACAGACCGAGACACGCCAGCGCCAGTGCTTTCAAATTGCCTATCAACCATGGGTAGACGGTATCGAAACTACTAGCCTCGGCGGCCTCACGCCAAGCAACCGGACTGACGCGCGAGGGGTCCACTTCGCCGTCAAAACACTCCTCTTCAGCGTCCTGCCCTACTAGAGCTTGCCCCAGGCCCGACCGCTCACAGAGCTCCGCGGAGTCGGAAACTATATCAACCAAACGAGAGCAAATAAGGCTGGTTTTGGGATCACACAAGTCCAGTCGATTGCCGCCAATAACCGTGAAGAAATCCTCTCGGCAGGAATCGAACCAGGAATCGCAGAACGACCCGCAAATCATCGGTGACTTTGACTGGACAGCGAGGTAGCCATCACAAGGCAAGCATGCCACCTACGAATTTAGTGGCGCGCGAGAAAAGTCATGGACGTACCTTCCGAAGCATGTCTGCACACTTCTCGCTGATCCCTTCTTCCGTGCCTACCGCTCGACCGACCAAACTCATATACCTCGATCGTATCCGAAGGTCATCCAAACGACCGCAACATGTGTTCCCTGAAAACGGCTACGTTTCGCTGCGTGTTGCTTTCACCGCTGGTGAGGAGATTCGAAATTGCGGTTATGTTGGGCAACACCGTAGATCTAATAACCCTACATGTATATTGATTTGCACAAGCTCTAGTACTAAAGTAGCGTTATTCTGTCCGAGCTCGGTGAGTTCGGAATCCTACTTAGCTGGGAGAGGTTATAGATATTCCAACACCGACCCCCCTAACCCGCCGCCAACTATTCCCTATTAACCGAGTTTGCAGCCAATGACTAGATTAGATGGACCTTTCGCCGCCATTCCAGGCCATCCTAGATTATAGCTAATAGCTCGGAAAGCCGAGAATTGTATTACAGCCTTTTCCTCATACGATCAGCTCACGTAACTACATTCGTTGTAAACTCCTAATAAAATTCTCCCTATCACAATATATGCATCTATTATCACTGTACAATATCAACCACAACCTTACCATTATAGTCATCACAGAAGGTCAGAGGCTGCGAAGACTTCGACCGATCCACAGACACCTTCGGATGGTCAGTCAGACCATATCTCGAGGCCACTATAGAACAGTTGCCCGGCTCGGCTGTGGCCGCCATCACCACCCCCAGCAGAAGCTGCTCCAGTATAAAACATATTATAGCAGACCGACTGGATGCTTTCATTGAACCTCCACTGATGAGAGTAAGCCTGTTAAATACTAAACGCAACAGGTATGATACTAAACTCCATTATAGGTAATTGTTGCTGATAAAACAATAGCCTTACTCTTGGGTATGATTTGAAGAAGGAGTGGTATGCGCTGCACTACAACTATTCCATCGACACCTCTCGTCTAACTGCGTGACCAGCAGTAGAGAATACCGACGAAATGATTTCCACAAGGTCCTCGGGAATCTGAAAATATTAAGATAGATGTAATGGTATTCAAGTTGTAATGAACTGATTAGTGTAGCTCCGATCAGTGGCATCAACCGATGTTATAGGTGTGATAAGAAACGAAATATTTCCCACCCACCAAATACAAAAAACTGCATAGTTATTTAATAATACGAAATAATTCCTCAACAAAATAAAACTGCAGACAGCGAGCTATGCGTATCAGGTGAATACACAGGATCGAAAACTATTCTACTCAATACGATGAACAAAGGGCCATTTTCGGCCACACCCAATTCCCTCCGAAATCTGCTCTCCAATATGGGAACACTCCACCGATGCACTGGATCCCTTTTCCCAGTAAGAACCCCAAGCCGGCCGAATTATTACCACATCCACATCTAGATCATGCAAGTCCTGTCTAACCGATCCCAAATAGCTCTTAGCCGTCGAAGCCAGACTCGACACTTGGGTATTCTCTATATTCTCAACATCTTCATTCTTCAATATCCGAGTCTCCTCAAAGTTAGGGCCCAAGATCTTCGGGCCATACTCGTTTACAGCTATCCTCAGCTTACGGACCAGACGGTTCCTCTGCTCCCTTGATGTGCGGCGACCCTGAAAACATAGACCTACACCACAGGTTCGTGAGTGGTATGAAAAAGATAAGCAAAAGAGGATCAACTTGCAGAGAAAGGAATACGAGCCGATAAAGAAGACACGAAAAATAAAACAAAGGGCAACTAGCACAGCGCAATAGCTACGAGAATCAGGCAAACTAATAAACCATACTTGACCATTCAACCTTTCTGCACCCTTGGAAAGTGGGAAAGTGGGCAGCATTGCTGAGGTAATTCCATAAAAATGCTTATAACGGTAAAGCTCATTCTAGCCGAGGCCACCTCCTTCTTCTTATTACCTTTTTATATATCCTAATACGCCTAGCTATCCTCTTTAGATTACCAACAAAGGCATCTGATGCTATTACAGCCAAGTACTGGAATACTGGTGTGAGGACAAAGTACACCAATGGAAGGGTGAAGAAGGAAAAGAATGGTACTAGCTTAACTAGGATAATAGATAGGAAAAGATTGTATCTGATGGAAGCATGTGATAACAGGAAATAAATGATGACAATCTCCTTAATACTAGAGAATCGGGTTTAGTGATAGAAGCGATGCAACTAATACAGTATATTGTGCGTCCAAATGTGTTAGACAACTTCGAAAAAACGCTATAATTTGACGAATAAATCGAGTTTCAATACGAAATCAACATATGTTGCGTAGACATCACGGACGTATATACATTATACGATTATGACAATACACAGAAAATGTTTTCTCATGCTTGGGACTTATCATTCTCGAACGCTCCCTGAATTGATGAAATTATTTTCATTATGGACTATCAAAATCGAACACACTGTATTAGATAACAGTGTAAGTATTATAGTTCCATTATAGTTGAATGATAACATAACAGTGTAGGAAATGTGTGACTCAATGTAAGGAAATTTCAACGATCTTTCAAGGAATGCATTGGAATTTATTCATTGATGCAGCATAAAGCCCGACGCAATAAAATAATTTGTATTTTTTATTTCTCACTCAAAATCAAGTGTCAGAACTTCAGATTTTCAACGAGTAGTATAATGATAATTGAAAACCATTTAGGGTAGAACTGTACATTAAGTGCGCTTAAACATAAGATACCAAGAAGACATATATAGCATGCTTACATTGGTACAATAACGATGGCAACCATAATCTTATACGACGCCACCACATCGAATGCCTTATACTTGACAGAACCTAATAACAAAAACTTATTAGACCAAGTCACAAAGGGAGACATACTAGCAGCCAATGCACGAGACTTCTCCTTCAAAGAGAGACTCTGGCATATAACAGCCACTGGGGCAAACAACATTAGTGACGGAACCGC
This sequence comes from Perkinsus chesapeaki, assembly GCA_013115145.1. Taxonomy (NCBI): domain Eukaryota; phylum Perkinsozoa; order Perkinsida; family Perkinsidae; genus Perkinsus; species Perkinsus chesapeaki. The sequence goes on from JAAPAO010000175.1 coordinate 23,958, forward strand.
TATGAACATTGATAAGACAACCTGTGGAAGATAGTGGATGCCGCTGCTGTTTGGAAGGGACTGCCTTACAATAGCAACATGCTTTATGTACCACATTGCTTCCTGGAATAATCCCATACTCTCCGGTTGAATATTTTGGACGTCTCTATCACGAATATGATTGGTTTTGAGCTCCTCTGAAAAAGGAATAACAATATTACAAAGACAAAGCGGACGACCTGAACCATATTTAAGAGCGTAATAATGTTGTATCCGAATTAACAGCGTTATTGACCAAGTAAAAGTTGGACATCGCTATTCTCCCTGACAAATTTTTACTACCAGTTCTAACTATAGCGCATTCATGTTAATACTAATACCATACTATATCTTCACTATAGCGCCCATCGTTATCATGCGTCGTGGTCCACGACCATATACAGGTTTATATAACACATATAGGTCGAAATTATCAACTCAAGGCTGGCCCGGAATGCAATAGGAGCGCACATCGGCAGACGACAAGGTTGCGGTTTTAATGTTTTTGATGCCCCACGAAAGGTTTGCCTACGATTGTAATCTTCAATCTGGTCCTTTAACTCAGCTAGTTTCTCATCCGTCTGCATATAATCAGAGTTCATCAACTTTGACATCCTTTTAGATATCTCCATCTTCTCACCAGTGGTGATCTTTGCACTCATAGGGCCTACCACAACAACTAAGATCACGCACTCCATAGCAGTCAAAACTACCGCAACCCCAATACAGACTCCAGTCTATTAAATAGAGCCCTTTTAAGTGTCATTCACAGATGGAAATTGCCCAGGTAATATGACTCTAGTATCTCATTTTTACCTCGCACCCCTTCATAGTAGTAATCACATCAGTATTAACCCACGCTACCGTATTCAAGGCCCACCGCTTGCCGCCGCCCCTCCTCTTACCCATATAAAGCTTAGTCGCTGTTTGAATGGCCTGTAGAGTATCATAGCTATCAGCTGGTATGATGCATCCTAGCATTGCCGTTTGGATATCTTGCATTAGGGAGCTCACGGCTTGACGATGAGTGTCGGGCTAAAGGCAAAAGGTGAGGGAAATGTGGTTGTATTTGGGGCACTATTACGTTGATATATTCCCTATATAAATCAGAATCCTTTTCGACCACTACAGGGCGACCGAACTCACATATGAGAGAGGAGCGGAACCGGTAAGGCTCGAAGTAGTTGAGGCCGATAGGGACCTGAACGGGATAGGATGAATGTTAACAAGTAGAGTATAGTGCTATAGCGTAGTGATAGTTAATAATGGTATAATACCAGGGAAGAGAGACGAATGACAATGTATAAACAAGTGCAAATTAGTAACAGTAATTAGTAGCAATGCAATGGTCAAGATATATATGAAATATATGCCATATAATTATGAGAAATAATAATCTAACATCGACCCCTAATATTACGATAGTAATCCTATCGATATGATACTTCGGGCTGGCCAATGCTCCCAATGTCATGATAGCCACACCAGGCTTCAACTCTAGAAGCCTTCCGACATTATCATGAGAGCCACCTTCGGGGAAGATACCAATGGCTTTACCTTCAGCAAGATTTTTATATACATTAGCGTACCTACACGAGATGAGCTCCGGCGTATCTTTCCCTAAGAGTGCACTACATAAGATGCTGATCTAGCTTAGGCCAGATCTTATAGGTTGCCGGCTCCTTGATTTCCACTGGCTCTCTAATCTCAGCCGTATTGTCTGAAGCAAAAGTATCAAAGGCTATTAGGCTGTTATACTGGTACCATCAATAACACGAACGATGGGTAGGAGGTTGTTCTTGGTCTTCAGTTTAGTGCCCTTCACAAGGCCGTCGAAGGAGCCTCCTTGGACTTTCACGATGGGCTTGCCATCAGAACCTGAGAAAGATACCAATGAGGTCGCCTCGGATACACCTGGCTGCTTACTGGTCGATGTAGTGATGGTTCCGTTGCCTTCATAAGCAAGATCTTGAGAACGCTCAACAGGCACCTAAGTTTGATGCGAGTAAGATACTCAAGAGGTTAATTCGAAGGCCTTACTGCGCCAAAGGATTTTGCCAGTGGTCCTATAACAGGCCTTCTCATCGACTTTGCAGCTGTTATGAAGCGTATCTTCCTGCTGTCCACAGCAGCAATGATATTTCCACCGTCAACAAATTGGTTAGGATGGTTCGATACAAATATAACAGCTTCTCCCTTTGGCGGGATATGATGTCGTCCAACATATGATATCCGAGAATAGAACACTTTAATAACGAAGTTCTTAATAAGAAATCTCATAATGTTATAAATATCGAACACTTGGCTCCAATCAACATTAAAAAGATGCTTCTTATCAGCCTTGGTGGACGGCGCTGCTGTCTTGGCCGTGTCCGAGGGTTGCTGGGAAGGCTCCTTCTTGGCTACTGGAGATGATGGCATTTAACGATACTAAACAACTATATTAAAAATGACGAGCTGAATCTGAACGCACTTCTGATGGCGTGTGGGGACCTCTGACCTGTGTACCTCCACCGAGTAAGCTGGAAGGTAGGACGATTAATACTGTGCAACTCTCTCCGTCTTTTCAGCGGTTTAACACATGTAAAATCGTCTGACAGCGTAATCGGAGAAATGCGCTTCACACACCGACAAGTCTCTCCGTACATTACTGAGTCTAAAGCACTTTGTAAAGTCGTCATTCCTCCGCCAGCTCTGCTCTGGGTAACTCTTTGTTAGGCTCAGTCGTTCGAAATAACTCTCACTGGCCGAAAGAAATGGAAAAACTGTTCGGCAGAAGGGGCGCAGACGACACAGCGGAAAGGGGAAAGTTGCCTTGAATTTGGCGAGTGTTTTTGTGGTTCAGTGTGTTAAATAGTATTTAACATTATGTCTGACGAAGAGAAGTTATCGAACCAAGACGAGTCTCAAATGGACGCCAAGACTCTTGCTAATAGAAAGAAGAGAGAAAAGAAGAAGGCAAAGGCCGCGGCACAGAAGGCTAATGATAATGTACTGTCGCCTTGTGGGGAGGGTTTATTAGTGTTGATAGGAGGGCGGCAAGAAGATGAGCGCTGTGGCTAAGCAGGCAGCTGCCCGATTGGAAGCCAAACGACAAGCTGAAGAGGAACAGAAACGACTGGAGGAGGAGGCCCAAAGGAAGGCTGAGGAAGAGGGTAACAATAATGTAATATAGATGGGTTACAGGTGTCATTAGAGCGACTTGCTGAAGAGCGTGCTAGGAAGGAAAAGGAAGAGAAAGAACGAAAAGCAGCTGAAAAAAGGGCACGGAAAGAAAGGCTGCGAGCTGAGGGAAAATTGCTGTCGAAAAAAGAGAAGGAACAAAAGGCTAAAGCTGATGCGTAATACCGTTAAGTGAAGGCGTTCAGGTCCGTATTATAGGTATCGCCAAATGCTAATTGAAAGCGGCCAGCTTCCCGCTGCGGCCGCCTCTGAGGAGGGTAGTGTTGGCAAGCCCAAAAAGCAGAGCGATCTATATGGCAAGAAGAAGAGCCATAAACATAAGAAGCAGCCAAGTCATGTTGAGGAGAGTGTCACTTCCTCCAATCCTAATGAGGAAGATGTGGATGATTGGGAGAAGGAAGGAGAGTCGGATAAGAAGAGCGAGTCTGCTGAGGTAGAATTTGGTGGCGCGTGACGATGTTGTGTATTTGGGAATTGTAGTCTGTGGATGACTGGGAGCTTTTGGATGACTCTGATGACGAGAAGATCGAGGCGTATCCTACTCACGTCGAAAATAAGCCGCAGAAGAATAACGAGGAGGTTATTGATGTTAAGGGTAAGTAGTCCGGTTGGGAACGCCCTTGTTCGAAAGTTAATCACCCTTATCGTTGAGACCGGCGTAAGTTCTATTCCCATGACATCCATTTCAGGTAAATTTGCGGCAGCAGATCCCTTCGACTCCTCCGACTCTGAATTCCGTTCCCCCATATGCTGTATCATGGGTCACGTCGATACTGGTAAAACGAAGTTGTTGGATAAGATACGGAAAACTACAGTTCAGGAAGGTAACGGGAAAAGGAGATTCACATAACACCATTCGGAGTAGTACCAGTAGGAATAGAACTGCCCATAAATACTCATCACGTATCCTTATAGGAAATGTAGATGTACTCCAGTCTCAATATACGTTGTTGTACACAATGTCCCACACACTCCCAACTCCCTCCTGATTTCATTCGAATGCTAACTATTACTTTGAGACTGTTTCGAGGCACTACTTTAATTGCCAATCGTCTGTATTTCCAAACTCCTCTTCTATCATCTCAGGTGAGGCTGGTGGTATCACACAGCAAATTGGTGCTACATTTTTCCCGGAGGCAAGCCTCCAAGATGCGGTCCATAAGGTTAACCTCACCAGTCGAGGCGCTAATGTCGACCTTAAGGTAACCATTCTCGGCAGAGGTGATGATGATTTTCCATCGCTCTGTCGGTCAGCTTCCTGGTCTCCTCATTATCGATACACCCGGTCATGAGTCCTTCAACAACCTTCGTGTCCGAGGCAGCTCACTATGTGATATAGCCATACTGGTTGTGGATATCATGCATGGCTTGGAGCCCCAGACGATAGAGAGTTTGGAGCTTTTGCGCAATAGGAAGTGTCCTTTCATAATAGCTTTGAACAAGATTGATAGGTAATAAAGGGAAGTCTGCTAACGAACGGATGCCGCTGTTTATTTTCCCTCGTCGTTTGTGCCATCTGTCAACCTCGCGTCTGGTACTATAACAGCAGCTATAACAGTTGGGACATGTATGCACTTGAGTGGACCCTGCCTGAGTTATTAGTACTGTGACGTAAGAGACCACTAGGGAGGTCCGGCCAGAGGCCATTAGGAGGGAGAGCCTCACTTCGATTATCAAATATGATATCCATCGATTGTTAATGCTATATGCCTCTACATCTCGACTTCCCTCATTTCTGTCCGCCTCTTTCTCCACTGTTCCTCTCTGTTAGACTCTATCAATGGCGTTCGTCAGCTAATCGTCCTTCTAGAGATAGCCTTAAGGCTCAGAAGGACTATGTGAAGCATGAATTCGATGACCGCCTTAAACGTATACAATTGCAGCTGGCGGAGCGAGGCCTAAACACGGCTATCTATTGGGAGAATCATGATGTTAGACGGGACGTCAGTATTGTGCCGACCTCAGCCGTCACTGGAGAGGGCGTGCCGGACTTGCTGTACCTTATTGTCAAGCTGACCCAGACTCTAATGGCGAAGAAGATCACAAAGCAGCCTAATGTGTTCCAGTGCACTGTATTGGAGGTTAAGAATATAGAGGGTTTGGGCACCACTATCGACGTTATATTGGTCAACGGTCAACTGAAGGACACAGACCAGATATGTGTATGTACGTTGGGTGGGCCTGTGATAACATCTATAAGGGCTTTACTCACGCCACCACCAGCCAAGGAGATTAGGGTTAAATCGGAGTATGTTCATCATAAAGTCATTAATGGTAAGCTGGGCAGGAGTGCGCGAAGTGAGCTCTGAGGAATCTTTAGGTTCAATGGGGGTAAAGATATGCGCCCCGGGTCTCGAGGAGGCTGTGGCCGGTACGCAGCTTATCGTTATGAAGCCGGGCGACGATCCGGAGGAGGTGAAGAGGCGTGCCATGGCAGATTACAAGGCGGTTGTGAACGAGTTCAAGAGATCTCCGGAGGGTGTTTATGTGAAGGCATCTACTTTGGGCTCTTTGGAGGCATTGCTTGACTTCCTTAAGAGCAGCGATATTCCGGTCAACCAAGTTGGCATTGGTGAAGTCCATCTTATGGATGTTAGGAAGGCCTCTATTATGTTGGAAAAGAAAAAGGAGTATGCTGTTATATTGGCCTTTGATGTGAAGGTGTCCCCGGAGGCTCGAGACGAAGCTGAGAAACTGGGTGTTAAAATCATGACCGCTGAAATCATCTACCATTTGTTCGACCAGTTTACGGCGTATATGGAGCAAGTGAAGCAAGAGAAGAGACAGCAAGTTCAAGAGGACGCTGTGTTCCCAGTTGTAGGCTAACTGGTGTGATTTATTTATACCATATTTCCTTCACATCAGGTCCTTAATATCATCCCACAGTACGTATTTAACAAGAAGGACCCGATTGTCGTTGGCGTAGACGTTACTGAGGGCACTCTTCGGCTTAACACTCCTCTATGTGTGCCGGACAAAGGCTTCTTGGAGATAGGTCGCGTAGCTAGTATCGAGAAGGACCATCGGCCGGTGGAGAAGGCCATCAAGGGTGACAGTGTGGCCATCAAGATCCAGCCTACTGCTGCCCAAGCACACGTCACCTACGGACGCCACTTTGATTCCTCGAACACGCTGATGTCTCTGATCAACCGAAGGACTATCGATTGCTTGAAGGAGAACTTCAGAGATGACATGAGGAAGGAAGATTGGCAGCTCATTATGAGGATGAAACCTATCTTTGGTATACAGTGATCCCCCGACGACGCCGCCGTCACAACGTCACATCTACAACAGGTACCTATAACAACTCACTAGCTTCTGTTTCCGAGCTGCTGTTTTCGGTGTGGAGTTTGGGGAGGGGTGGCCCATTGGGGTGGGACGTAGACTGCAGGCTAGTACAGTTGTAGATGAAGTGATTATCTAATTGCACCTATTGAAGGAGCAGTCGATCGTATTATTATTTCGTGGAAGAGTTCACTTCTCATATTTATAAATGTTGATCAATTTTATGAAATATATGTTAGTAATATATATATATATTGTTTTGTAAGCGTAGCAGCTTGTTGGTAGTAGTGAGTTCCAAAATGGCGATACAGAAGAAACGTAAGAAGAACGCTAATAATACTAGAGGAGGCATTGTTAAGGCTAAGAGGCATACAAGAGATATAGATCAGGTAGATATAAGGTCGTCAACAACGACAACCGGCCTATTTTACGGTTTTTCTATCAGATTCACGACGATCTAAAGGCCCCTGAGAAGTTCTCTAATATGCCAGTTGATGAGGACCTTCCTGGTCGAGGACAGCACTACTGTGTTGCGTGCGCCAAGTAAGCAATGGTTATCATATATTTTCCTAAATATGCTCCCTTAGGTACTTCATAACGGACATAGCCTTAGTAGCTCACTTCAAGACAGCCAAGCACCGCCGTAGGCTGAAACAGGCTCTCGAAGGTAAAGACCGTAGAATACGGATTGTGTCAGCTGTCCCCTTTTTATCAGATCCTCACACACAGGAGTCCGCCGAGGCCGCTGTCGGATACGGTCGGGTGTAGGTGCACTGTCTGTTGTATAATAATACTATCACAACACCAACAACAACGTTTCTTCTATTTATGGGGACAGCTGATTGTGTTACGCCAAATTAGGGTTACCAGGGCTTAGATCGATGAACCCTCCGGCGTCCAGAGTTAAGGTCAAGGAGATTGTATTTCGTGGCGACCGCGGGAATTCTCGAGGCAGCTGTAGTGGATCCCGAAGTCCAGTGCGAGCCCCTAGCAGTAGGCCGCCAGATGGCAGCAGCCGAGGGACTGACCGAGCGCGGGGAGGGCCAAGTCTGCCGGGAAGGGTAGTCGGAGGGGGTACTCTTTAGGGTGGCATAGTTTCCAAGGTTCTTAAGGCTTTCGCTGTGGGACCTTATTCTCATAATTTATCTGCCACCTTCGATAGGTGCTGGGAAGAGTAGTGCCCAAGAGTCGTTCCGCTGTTCTAACGTGGAGAAAGCACTCTATTAAACGATTAGATAGCGCTGCTAACTACACTTGCTTGAGTACATTAGGATACTTAATGATGTCAGACTAATGATATAAAGTATGTGGAATTTATACTACTTCACAGTATAGTCGTCTACAAGCATCCTACATAGTTCACTCTTGGTATTGATGTCTGGGGTCGCTAAGCATGTTGGAGAGAGAGGAAAAGACTTCGAGGAAATTTCGTAAAATACCGGTAGACTCTTCTCGCATCTCCTCAGGCATTGAAATTTATATTTCCTGTATCGATTCGGGGAGGTGGTCGCCAGTTCCACCGCCATAGTCACCACTTTACCATACTGTTTTCTCCACACTGTCCTCCTCCACCTCCCAGGTAGCCTTATAGGTTCCATCACCTCCCCGCCAACCTTACCATCCTCACCAATCCCCTATATCTCGACGGCGTAGTGTAAGGCGTTCTTCTACGGGGGCGGCGGCGGCATCTGCTACCTCTGGTGGCCCTCCAGGCTATCGTCTACTAGAAGAGCTGGGCAGGTGAGCTGCTATCGAAGACCACGAATGTATCAATTTTAAACTCAACAGGGGAGGATGCGCCACAGTCTACCAGGGCGTGGCGGAGGCCTCGGGGCGGCCAGTGGCTATTAAGAAGTTCGATAAGCTACCATCATCCACTTTACTCTTGCCTCACCAAGTCGCCAGCGAACGACAGGCCGCAAAGGCACAGTCCGACTACGACTCTGCGTGCCGGGAAATCGCAGTGCTTCGAGCGTTGAAGGGGCCCGGGCGAATCTGTGAGCTTGTAGAAGTGATAGAAGGGAAGCGAGTGCTGTGGATGGTGCTGGAGCTCTGTCCTGGGGTGACACTAAGCCGAGGGTTCACAGTACTGAGGGGAGAGTTCGTGGGTGGAAAGAGAATCTACACAGTGCGCCCGACTGAGACGCTCTATAACATTATCAGCGATAATGGCAGCTATGGATGTGTCTTTATAAGAGACCTTATTAGGCAAATCTTAGGTAGACCCGCGGTCTGTAAGGCGCCACAATGGATTCTCAGAGGGCTTGGCCCAGCTTGAGGGTTCTGGATACGTCCATGGCGACTTGAAGCCAGATAATGTGATGCTGAACCTCGTCAACGCTGCACCGTGTATAAAGCTCATCGATCTCGGCTCGGCATTTCGCCCCATCACAGGGTCGAGATCTCAGGCTGTCGCCACACTGGAGTATCTTTTATTGGCGGCTGTTGATAGTGATTGGCAGTATTCAGGTACATGCCTCCGGAGGCTCTTTGTGGTGACCATCTCACTGAAGTGTCAGCATGGACCTTAGATACTTGGGCTTTGGGAGCTATGATGCTCGAATGGTGCACTATGGCCCCTCTATGGTTGTAATACGGAGGCAACAATAACGGTTTGCAGATGTTGATAGCAGGTCCTACCCCTGTCGAGTGTACCTGCAGCCCAGCTCACCTGCTGCACGAAGATCTCGGCAAGAGGAGGGTTACGTTACCTTTACTCATGGCGGCTTGTTTGCAGTGTCGGGAAAGGACCCTAATAGGATAGCACAGAGACAGGTGGAAGTGGTAGTACATTGGGGTGGGCGGGGGAGGTGTCAAAGGGATGCCTACTATCACTAGTACTATACTGTGATTTAGTACTTTATTATATATAACTAATCCCTATTATATCTTACAGTCTGTCATGTCTTATGTCATGTCATAGGAGAAAAAATTACCTCAAAACTCTCATTTTGAAGAAGTTACGGCTGCCTATCGATTCTCCCTCTGTAGATGACCGGTACTGTATAATGATTGGGGTAGTACACGTGCTGCCCCAGTATTAATGTCTTTTCTTCTATCCAGCTCAATCCTTAGTACAGTCGTTTTATCATAAAATATTACCAACATTACCGTCTTCACCCCCTCTTCATCACTTCCTTCCTTCCCCAGGTAACCGAGCTCCCGTATGTACTAGATACTTCTAGACACCATCAATACTGTCCTGGCATACCCCTCGGCAATTGGCAGTACCGCTGTCATCGATCCCGTTTGTAATTGTCTATCCTCAGGCACGGTGTAGATTTTCTCACCCAACTGCTGGCCCTACATCCCCAGGATCGCCTATCGGTTCGGCTAGCATCGGCCCATCCCTTCCTCACCGCTGGCCATGTCTAGTTCATGTTCCATTTCGAGCTCCCATTGATCTTTGTGTTATTGCTGTCCCCTCAACGCTCCTTTCTAGTTTGTCTTTCAATGCTTGGAGCTCGGCGGCCGAGGTGTCTGCAATCGGTCCGTCTGCGTAGGCCAGGCAAGCCTCCACCTCAAGGCTTAGCGGACGTGCAGCTACAGCCTATCGCTTCTATGCCCTCCCTGGATGCTTTACCATCGCCAATCTCCACCACCCCAACAAGGCGAAGGGCCCCGAGGCAGTGCAGAAGTGTAGATCTTCGGTGTCGCCGTCGTCGGCATTCGGTTGGACCAAGCAGCGGCAGTGCAGCCCTGGGGCCATTATTGACTGTCACCAGATGCTCAACGATACCGAAGGGGGATGATGCAGCCCCTACCGTTTATAGGAGCAGAACGTAAGGCTAGTATTTTATTATTACCATTTGATAAAGTGTAATGGAAGACTTTGTACTGAAATAATACGGTCAATGGATAATAGGACTTCATTAGCTTCGAAATCCATTTATAACTGTGTGTGATAATTATCATTTATTAAGTTTTTAGGATTTATATTACATCTCCGTATTACCACATTTCCGTTTGATATGTCCTCAGGTATGACCCTCGTAAGTCACCCTATGACTGCTACCGGAGGTCAAGCATACTGTCCTCTATAGATGGTATAGGAGGATCACCATTGAGGGTGATTGGTAAGAGACCAGGACAGCAGCAGCAAGAGGCTCAGGACTTCTCCGATATGTTTGATGATGACGAAGGATGGGATGGGGATGAAGATGATGATGATGACGCTCTCGCCGAAGGTCAAGCCGACAGGGAACTGGTGAGCCACTCTCGGGCCGACGGTTGGCTAATGCTCAGTTGACGATCCACGCCAGAATATCGAAGACCTCTATGGTATACCAATCGAGGACGATTGGTATACCAACCAACGAAGTTGAGTTCACATTCGTTTACGTTAATCAAATTTCAATGCTTACATAGTGTCAAGTAAAATAGATTAAATATCACTAATAAGAGGACATTTCCTGAAGGGTTTATCTAACTCAGAATTTTCACAGACTTCCCTTCCGACTATTCATGACATTTGAAAAGGCCACTGGTCTGTCCAAAGGCGGGGGCGTGATTACTCCATCTTCCACGTTTATATGCTATCTTGACCTTAGGACTGTGGTTTGACGGCTCGAGAGCTTCTAGATCTCCTATCGAGGGATATCACACCAGATGACTACGATACCTTGCTTAAATTGGATCAGCGTGTTCCTCCTAGGACCGCCAAGCCAGAGGTAACAGTCGGGGCTGGCGGTCGATGATGCCAGCATATCTTCTACAGTCTATATCAAACTTGACGGTCCTTTCTATAGAGGAGATCAAGCAGCTGATAGGCAAGGGTGAGGTCGACAAATGTGGGGTAAGCCCTGGACCATGCTGGGACCCGCCAACCCAGTGTCCCAATTTCAGGTCTGCCTGTCCCCACTCCTCGGCAACAATGACGACGACTCTGATACCACAGGTCAAGCCTCTTCCTCTTCTAGTGCGAGCCCAATAGATGTTATTAGACTGCCAAGATGCGGTCATGTTTTCCATGGCAAATGTGCCCGGTTGTGGCTAAGCAAGTTCGGCAGGACGTGCCCGATCGATCGAGTAGAGGTCGACGAGGACAGCGCCTCGGATCCCGGCGCATAATCGCGCTGTAAAGATTTCAGATTGCAACTTGTACAATGGCCCATGATGTGAATCTTTACCAGCTATCGATGTCGAAATCTCCTAGGCTTTGTGTTGAGTGATATAAATGCCGCGTGCCGGGATCGAACCTGCGGCCTCCTTAAGCCTTATCCTTCCCATGAGCGCGGGGACAGCAGTGTGGAGTGAAATGCGGCAGCTCCGCGTGATGGTCGGGCTGCGACAGGTGAGCTATTCGCCTTCCTCCCTCCCTCCTTCCCAGCCGGCCCGCCCAGGTCCTTATGCGAAAATTCAACCAACCAGCGGCTCTGATGGAACGGCGAGTCATCAGCAGCGATGCTTTTGGCGTTAACGTGCTGAAGCCATGGGCTCGATGGTGAGCAGCTCGAAGGGTGTGAAAGACCATCCCCGCAGGTGTGTCGAGAACAAACGAGTCTTCACCGGCTCTGATGTGGCCAAACTGGTTGATGCTGTCCCATTGAAATTGCCCAAGTCGATTCCAGCGCCAAAAACTGTCAACCAAGCTCTGACAAGAGTACATCCTGTCACTGTAGAGGATATACAGTGGATGCTCAATCTAATCAAAAGGAGAGGTACCTTGGACGAGAACATAGGCTACGGAGAGTAAGGAAAATGCAAGATTTGCAAGATGAGCAAGATTTACAGGTACCCCAAAATTCTTGCACGAACTGGGCCTAGATATCCCTTTTCTCCGTATAACTATGAGCGATTGGTCGACATGTGTGGAGATCTGTGGGGTTCGGAGTTATCAGAACAAGGACCATTGCCAGAGTCACAGCAGGAGGATAAGCCTGATGATGAGGAATTGAGGAAGATGGATCTTCAGGTAAGGGCGGCAAGAGCTCGCTGCTCATCGTCCAGGGACTTCCTCCATAATGCACATTGTGTTCCGTTACAGAGCAGCAGGTTACTGATGGGCACCAATTGGCACAAAAGGAATGAATTTGATGTCTCTTTCGACCGCTTTGAAGGTCTTTGAAGGTCGAATTCTTATAACGGGACTTCTATTGTATAATTCCTCCTCCGCCTTAGGAACAGGTTATCGCTAGGCCAGATAAATCCCCATTACGTCCATCTGCCTCCTCTACTCTGTTCGTTCAGGAATATTCCTGGCGTGTAGAGGACAATCAGGACAAGCAAGAATGGGATTGGCTGCGGCCACGTAATGAGGCCTTTTAAGGCAATCAACATGCCCAATGAGAGTTTCTGTTCCCCCTCTCCCTGTTGGATAGTTAATTTCGTGGCGCGCGGTAACTGTAGTTAGGCCACTGTCATGTTGCTGCCTAAGATCACCTTGCTTGTATTCGCAAGTGTTGTCATTGGGGTGGAAGTGGACGACGCGGAGCTTCGCAAACTCGAGCAGACCGTGGAAATGATGGAAGCTCTCTTGGAGCGATTTGAAAAGAATGGCTGGTGACCAGGCGAGGCCGCCATAAGATGTTCAGTGGGCTCCTTCAGTCTCGCCAAGCACCAAGAAAATCCGGAACCAGAGGACGAGGAAGACTCGGTCAAAAACGACGACGATATCGTACGTCATTGGCAAAGAGGCCCCCCGACTGAAACGGGTGAGGTGACCGCCCTCAGGACCCAGAGAACCCACCGCCATGGTACCTTCCTCGAGTGCCCAACGGCATTCTCATGTGGCTCAGCGCTAGAGCTCCAGATCTCCTCATACCACTGAGGATGAGCCCAAATGTTCCAGAGCCACCATTCAGATTCACCGATCCCTCGGATCCTCTACCGATCGTTACGAGTGAAAGCAAGCAAGTTCAAGCACCTCCCCTTCAAACAAGATCGTGTCCCCTCAGGCCTGATGAAACTGGCGAGGAAGGGCCCTTTGGGAAGCAGCCCGAATGGCCCCGAGGATTTGGTGACCGCCTGTCTGTCATTAAGTTCGACTATATAATAGACCCCGAGACAGGCCAGGCTCGGGCTCCCGAGGACGATACTGCCAACGCGGTGAGGCTTCCTCCGCTACCTATCGGATGGATGCTGTTGTCCAGCAGGTCCGGACGGCTTGCGAATATCTCCTTCCTCTGGACATCTGTGGCGAGCCAGATCCACAGACATGCGATGGTCTAATAGTGTCCATCGGTCCCAGGACCAACTGCCATCAGCTTTGCCGTAGAAAGCAGTTATACTGTCTGGATGCGTGGGATGATGAGGACACCGAGGGATGCCCGACTGCTGGGCTCATCGACAGGATCGGGTACGCTAGCTGCTGCTGTGAACTCTTCAGCATTGTCACTTTTCAGGTGTGATGCCGCTCCTCGACGGAGTCAAGTGTGCCGATGTAGTCTGCTTCCACCATCCGACTAGCCCAGCCTCAGTTGCGTTGAACAAAACACACATGCCTTCAAAGAAACGAATAATACTCAGGATTAATGACAAACATCTTCCTGTTCTCGGCGACGCCTTCGCAGTCTAGAGCTCTGCTGCATCAACATCGAGCATCCATCTCCGAGGTCCAGCCGGACATTCACGTCCTCGGGGTCCAGCCCCTCCACCCCGGCCAGTTTCTTACGGACGTCCTCAGCAGCCTCTCGAGCATCATCAAGACCACTCAGTGTCCTCGATTGCCCACCAGTGGGACGAAGACCAATGGAAATGTCCGCCCTCGCCGAAACATCGGAGCCACCGGTGTTTGAGAAGTGAACAGTGACATCTTCAACCGGCAGGTAGCCGGCCAGCCTCGACCGAACCTCCTTCTCGATCCTCGACGCCGACAGCCCAGAGGAGTCACCTTCCTCCTCCTCCTCATCGGGCTTCGTCTGTTCCACAGTGGCCGGGGCCAGGTTGACCATAACCTCGCCAATACTAGGATCCGCCTCGGTGACGGCCCTACGTAATGTTACAGCCGCTTGGTATGCGGCAGATACCGTCATCGATTCCGGTACTAACATCTGGAGGTCTACCATCGTATAGGGACCGGACCGTCTCGCCCGGAGATGTTTCACATCGATGACATCTGGGGAAGACTTGAGAGCAGCGGCCCGCACAGTGTCCAGCAGAGCCTGGTGGCCCACACGCTTGTCCAACAGCTCGACCATGGCGTCCCAGGTGAGGGAGATACCAGTCTTACCAACCATTGCCGCCACCACCAGACCGGCGACCGGATCAGCCAGGCTAGTCAGACTCGACATTGATATCCCGATGAGGGCCACTATCGAAGACAAGGCGTCCGATCGGTGGTGATAGGCATTCGCTATGACCACGGAGGAGTTGGCCTCCCGACCGACGTGGACGGTCCATCGGAACAATGCTTCCTTGACCACTATAGAGGATATAACTCCAGCAAGGGCCAATGGATAGTTGGTTATCTCCCCAAGTTGAGCGGCTTCCGAGGCACCATGTTCGGCGACGGCAGAGAGTACTGTACCGAGCGGACCACCGATGCTGCCCAAGTGCGGCAGGCCCACAGCCATTATGATGTCAATGGCGTGCATGCCAATACCGGCGGCAGCCAGACAGACCATCCCTCCGACCATCAGGGAGCCTAAGGCCTCGTATCTGCCGTAACCGTACGGGTAGTTTTTATCCGGTGGTCGGCGAGACAGCTTAACAGTGCCAAGTGTGACGAAATCACTAAGTAGATCCGAGATAGAGTGGAAGGCATCGGCCACAAGGGAGGCGCTGCCGCTGCTGAGACCAGCGCCCAGTTTAAAGGCGCTAAGCCCGACATTGCTGACCAACCCCACCCACGTGACTTTGGTACATGCCTTCTCTGCCTCCACATCCTCCTTACTCTTTGTACCATTTAGGGGAGTAACCAACGCCTGGGTATTGTGCCATCGGATGAGCCGGACAGGTGGACTGCTCCGGGCTAGGGGGCCGAGGACTCGCAGGGCCGGCAGAACCCCGGCCGCCGACGCGGGCAGCAGATGGCGGCCCGCAACTGTGAGCATGAGAAACAAACTGTCTGACAGAAGTACGCCACCCATGGGAGGAATAACTCAACAGCACCATGAAGTGAAACTGGTACGTTGGTAGATGCCGTCGGCAGCGGGGGGGCCTATGCGAACTTAACGTGCTTCTTCTTTCCCTTCTTCTTGGCCGGTTTCGCCTCCTCCTCCACCACTTCAGTTGGCTCCTCCAATGCCTTGTGATTCCTTCGTCGTCTACGTTTGTGACTTTCCTCTTTTTTGCCATCCTCATGCTCAATGAGCGTTCCTGTACAGGCGGCTGTGATTCGGCAACCACTGTCCACACTAGCGACGCCGGCCAGCTCTCCCCCGGCCAACTGCCACAGTATGAATCGGCCATCGGAGCACACGGTGACCAGTAGTGTCAGATCCTCCTCGTCAAGGGCCACCATGATGGCCTTCACTCGACTCCCGTGGGCGAAGTTACCCTCCTCATCATCAGCATCAGAAGGGTGGACCTCACTTTCCTCTACTAGATCGCCATTTGGTGCCACCCTCAGGACCACCAGAGACCCATCTGCCTTACCAACAACGAGGCAGCCGTCGACGAAGCACATACTGGATAGAGTGGCATGGTCACTCTCATAGGGCTGCGGAAGGGAGCCATCTCCCCCGGGCTGGTCCGACACTGACAGCACCTGTGCCTTCCTCTGCATCATAATTGCGTATCCTTCTTTGCCGCCACCAATCTTGACCCATTCGACGTCTCTGACAGGCTCGTGGACTTTATTAACTGCAGCACAGGTCCCTCGAGTAAGGTCCCACATCCTCAGCTCTCCAGCCCCGGCCGACAGGGCCAATCTACCACTAGGATGGATGGCGATGGCATCCACGCAACCGTCAGAGTGGGCCCGGAAAGACTTCAGCACTCTGCAGTCCGACAACCTGGTTAATGCTATTTTACCGTCGGCAGCTCCAGAGAGAATACATTGCGCACTATAAAGAACAAAAGATACGCCATCGAAGATCGGATGCCCCCTACCTTGGTGTTGCGGCCAAAGCAGTGACGCTGCCTTCATGGACATCTAGGGACCCCTTCGCCTGACGCTTCACCGTGTCGTATAGCCGAATGGTCTCATCGCTGCCACCAGTGGCAAGCAGTCCACCTTTGCCGGCACAACACACCTTAACAGCCCCGAGATGGGACGAGAAGCCAAACACCTGTATAAGTGGTGACACGGGTGGTGACTCGGTGGACCGTTGCTCTACCTGTTTAAGCTCGTAGCCTTCCTCATCATCTACTTGTATTTTACGGACCTCAACTCCAAGTAGAGCGCCATCATAGGTGCCAGCGCTCACTACAGCAACAGCCTCATCTTCGACAGAGGCCATTTTAGTAACAAGATACGAAATAGGTTGATAGACCACCCCCGCCCAAAAAGAATATATTTGATATGCTCTGATTAATTGTAAAATTTATTCAGTATCGATTGTGCGTCACCTTTCCAGGTCAATGCTATGATGATTGTTGCGCAAATGGCTGTTGCAAAGAGGGCTACTCAATTTGTTAATGTTGATTTTTCTGATTAAAAAATATAATGAAATGCTGGTACTGGGAATCGAACCTTTGCGGGATTGCTATACACGGGTTTACCTATATCATTTGGCTGTCACTGATATCCAATCAGATTGGTTCTCAATCAGTATGGCCGCTGCCACCGACGTGAATGGCGGTCTTGCCGAGTCATTCAAAGTGTCGCGTACAGTATCAAGCTTCTACACTGGAGGGCGTATCCTTTACGGTGCGGGTTCAGGGAAGCTGTTCTCTCTCTGTTCTGAAGGGGTACTACTGTGGGGAAGGTATCCCAGCCGAATACTGCTCCTTAGGTGAGGATGGTGGACCCTGCCACTGGGGAAGTAGAATGCGAAATTGACGTTGAAAATGATGGTATCACCACATTCGCCGTTCATGACACCAACGATGCCTGCCTACGTCGAGCGGTCCAAGGTAGGTCTGGCCCCGCCAATCAACAACATACCTCCATCGTAGGGTATACTGGCGAGGTCGTTGCTATGCTGGTGACAGCATGTCGCTCACAGTTGTTAAGGCACTGGGTCATCACGGCTCGAGAGAGATCAGATGACACCACAGAGGGGCTTCCGAAGTTCCAAGCCCAGCTCCTTCGAAGTTGGGCCTCATCCCAAAGCGTCATCACCTGTATAGACTTCGATACCTCCGGTGGCCTAGTCGTCACCGGTGGCGTCGACAACAGCGTTAAGGTTTGGGATATCCCCGGATACTTCTGTAGGTCGCATCAATGTAGCTTATCCGACTTGCCCAATCCAGGTACGCATCACCTTCGTGGGCACAACGCCCCTGTGTCCCATGTACGGTTCTTGCCGGACCAGGCGAGGCTGGCATCGGTGAGTGATGACTTTGAGATTAGGGTTTGGGATTTAGTGCAAGCTGCTGCGGCTTCGGGACGGAAGGGAGGCTCCCAGTGTCAAATGGTAGTATAGGATGCCGTGGGTGGGGATAGAACCTGGGTCGTCATCATGTAGATACTTAGGGACCACCAGTCCT
This sequence comes from Perkinsus chesapeaki, assembly GCA_013115145.1. Taxonomy (NCBI): domain Eukaryota; phylum Perkinsozoa; order Perkinsida; family Perkinsidae; genus Perkinsus; species Perkinsus chesapeaki. The sequence continues at coordinate 41,979 of JAAPAO010000175.1, forward strand.
CCATAACTTCCATTGAAATTGGCGGCCCTCACGGAGAGGTACTTGCTCTTTTATCGTCACTCGCCATCAAATTCGCCTCAGACTCTGATCTCCGCTGGTAAGGACCAGATGATTAATTTCTGGGACGTCACACTAAAGAAGGAAGAGGAAGGTCGACGAGATATCATTCGAAAGCCGGCGCACGTTGTACTGGTCTTCGAGGCCGTCCACGACATCTGCCTCCTACCGAACAAGCTCCTGGCTGTAGTGGGGGAAGAGGGTACTGCAGTTGCTCCATCAACTACTTTGGAGAGGTCTCCGAGTAGGTACGGTGAAATTGTGGGATCCTATCAGACGACATTGCTTCGACGAAAAGAAGGCGGGGGACTTCGGAGTGACCGGCAGCTTTATTCATGTAATGCGGGAGCTCTTCTAAGGGGGGATATGTCTTGGCTTACTTAGGCGTTCTGGGTGTCCACGATGGGCGGAGAAGGTCAGCTCTGTACGGTGGGTGAGGACAGGACGCTCAGTCTGTGGAGGGCAGCGGTGGTGGAAGGGGATAGGCCCCAACGATATGAGGACGCCAAGCTGGGCTGGGAACGGCAAATTATGGGAGATCTTGATGAGGTTATATCAACCAAATGGATTGGCAAAGACAGCGTCATAGCAAGTACTAGGGTGGACCATGGGGGAGGAGAAGGAAGACGGTATATACCTAGGTTTCAATGATGCCAACCCTCGGGTACTATCGGGGTTGTCGAGCGACGCCAAGTCACAGATCTCTACGACGCCTCTGACCGGTCATGACGGTACAGTGCTCACCATTGCTGTTGGTGGCAAAGGAGGCCGCGGACCAACTGAGGCGCTTTATGCTATAACTGGGTCGAAGGACCAGACGGCGAGGGTGTGGAGTTTGGAGAGTAAAAAGTGTCTGGCTGTTCTCAGAGGTAAGGCAATCGTCTCTGGTGGGGATACCGGATATATTTTAGGTCACACTGGCGCCGTCACGGGGGTAGCGTTAAGCAGGCGACGACCAGGGAAGGCCTTCACCTGTGGGAGATTTAATGAAGGATTTCGGTGGTATATCATGACTCAGGTTCGGAGGATAAAACAGTGAAATTGTGGGACATCTCCGAGGCCCTCACCAACACCACTGATGAGCCTATCGAGGTCCGTCATGACCTGATGAATGTTATATAATCGTTTTAAGGTCACCTCGGCCGCCGCCACTGTTGTAGCTCATCTGAAGTCGGCAAATGATGTCCAATGTGCTCCTAATGACAAGCTCATCGCCTCCGCTGGTCAAGACAAGCTGGTAGGACCATCCCTCTCCGCCAACTGCCATGGCTGGTGTTTTAGATCAAAGTGTGGAGGGTTGATGCAGCGGGCAGCCTTCAACATCTTGAACTAGCAGGAACCTGTACCGGACATCGTCGGGGCGTCTGGAGTGTGGACTTCTCCCCGGTTGACAAGGTAAGCGCTTCGACTACTACTGTCGGTGTGTTCTACCGACTTCCCCCAAGGATATCATAGTTTTAATCTATCAATAATTCATATATTTACTATTTTATATATCTCCTCTAATGCTATATTTATAATAATATAGACTAATAGTGGTATAAATATAGATAATGTGTCCAATATTGATAATATATCGCTACTTTCCCCTCATAATGAATCCTAGATGTCAAATTCAATCTCACATGTATTCCTTCAAGGATGAAACCCGCCTTCGGTTCCGTAGAACTTGGTATGGCAAGCGACAACATTCCCCCTCGCCCTCATTTAAGACTGGTGTCCACATCTCCACAGATTTTCGACAGAAACTCTTTTTTTGAAATACCATCAATCATGATAGTAATTTCACAGGTATTGGCCTCCGCATCCGGTGACTCTCTTGTTAAGCTTTGGAACCTCACCGACTACACCTGCATCAGAACTTTCCAAGGCCATGAACATGCCGTCCTCAACGTGAGCATCTCCTCCTCTTCATTCCACCGGGTTATCTTTCATCGGTCAGGTTTGCTTCATCGGCACTCTTGGAATGCAGCTGGTCTCCTCGGGCGGCGATGGTCTGGTCAGATTGTGGCACATCAGAACGAGCGAGTGCGCTGCAGTGTTGGAAGGCCACGATGATCGTGTTTGGAGCATGGACGTAGGTTGCCGCTGCTGGGATTCGAACCCGGGACCTGCCTTCCAGGCCAACGCTTCCACCAACTGCTTGGTCACGGGCGGGGCTGATAGCAAGCTATTGTTGTGGGAAGACTGTACAAGTGAAGAGAAGGAGAAGACTCAGCAAGCATCAGCGGAGGTCGGCCCTCAATTCTGTGGCGCTGCGGTCATCGTTTTCATTTTCAGGCGGCTCAACGGGACACTCGAATCCGCATTCTATTGCTTCAAGGCAAACATAAGGAGGCGTTGGATCTTGCATTGAAGCTTCGACGGCCAGGTGAGGAAGGCAGGGATATGACGGCAGCGGTAATGTTGATATGTCAGGTCTGATGAAGACCGTGCTGGAAGACCATGCCTGGAAATCTCTGACTGCCGCAATGGAGCATTCTGATGGCGATGTTGAAAATAAGGACTTGAGCATCGGCAATTGGGTTGAGAGTCTCAAAGAGGATGATCTCGAGGCTCTCATTGACGTAGAATGCAATGATGGTCTGTATGGTGGGATGATGTTATCGATCAGGTTTGCGGGAGATGGCAGACAACTGCGAGGAATTGCGACTTGGCACATTCCGTCATGAACGAGATATTCAAGCGGATACCGGTAGGCGGATGCAATGTATTCGAAGCGACTGCAGTCGTTCGTTGTTATTAGGCTTCGCGTCTCTACCGAATGGAAGGCATTGCTTCTTTCCTCGATTCCTTTGTTGCCTATGGCGCCAAGCATCTCAGAAGGTAACCAACCCTCCACACTTTCAATGCCAGCTGTTGGCTTCAGATTGGAGGCCCACACGTCACGAGCGTTCCTGTGTGATGGGATCTTGGCCAGCGTGGGGTCGGCCAATGTTCTTCCGGAGCTGTCGGAGCGTCGCATGATGAGTATCATTACCGATGATGAACCAAATGCCAAGCGACAGCGATCAGCCAACGATGTAGCTTCATCTTGAACTACCAACGTATCTTCTACCAAAATCAACGTCATATGTTTCTCCAAAAGGTTACATTATTTAAAGCAGTCTTGAGTTTCACCAGTTAAGGTTGGGGCAGATGAGAACCTTAGCCCAGTCGCTACGCGTCGGCTGGTTCATGCGAAAACCGCCACAGTCATGAACACTCTATGACGACTCTGGTCTTAGATATCTAACTACACCACCTTTGTGCAGTGTACATGTGAACGCGTAACTGCTTTTCGCACATACAAACGGAAAGTATAATGTTGCTAATTGGACAGCTAGTAGTGCGCAACTTGGTCACCTGCTGTGGATTGGCCCCAACCGTTGGCTGGGCTAAAGACGCACAATATACGCAGCTCTGGGAAACGAAAGAAGATCGAACATCTTCAACACTTTTGGAAGAGGGTGCTTCCCTGAGCAGTTTATCTAGCACTAAACCCGTTTGATTTAACAATAGTACTAGACGATATCACTAATTCATTCAACTCGACGAGTAAAGGTCAAAAAGTGGAAGTTGTGTATAGTCGGAGAGGTCTAGACTTCAACGTTCAAATATATCGTACTTACGATGATAAAGATTCCCACAGGAACCTTCAAGGTCTCCGACTCATTCCGTGGGTTTGGCACGGTACTGACACTCGCGCAGGATCATAGCAATGTCCTATTGGTGACCGAGCATCTGGCGTATAAGGTTATGTAGTTCGCAGCCATTCTTAGTTTACTTACGTGATTCTGTGACGCTGAAAGGCTGCCATGGTGCTTCTTGCTCAGTATCTTTGTCGACACAAAGTCAAACACCCGTCCAGCTTGATGGGCATTTGCAGCAGCTCGCAGTCTACTGTGCTCAATACTAACAATGGTTAGTACCAACATTTTTATCTTCTTCAATGAAAGTCTCTCTTCGCTTCATGTCCACAAAGAAACCATACTCTGTTAATGGTGTGTCCTAACCGTGATCTATGATTCACCAGGTGATGCCTGCAGGCAGCAGAGATACTATTCGCTGCCAGGATATGGCGCGGCACCTCATCGCATGCTGACCTATGTCTACAGAGAAACAACCACAAGCCACAGGCTTCCTGTGCCGCACGGGATAGAAGCAGACCCTAGTTTTCCTGTAACACTAAGCATGTCCTACCATTACATCCTCCATCGCCATACAGACTTACGATTAGTGAGGCATAAAGAACGAGCTGCAAGTACAACTCGCTCCAGTGGAGCTTCAGCTCGCCACCCCGCATTCTTATCAAAACAAGGTTAGCCGTTCTGGCTATATGACTCAGAGCTGAATGTCCTAGATATGGTGAACTTTTCAGTTGTTCACTCCCGTACGCAGTGTTTGGAATACAAGGTGCTAGCGAGATCGGTCCTATTGATCTCATTGTATCGCACCTGATTGACATCGGCTGACGTTGTTTCTAAGAGCGGGGCTAAGGGCTCTTTGGACAAATTCAAGGAAGAAGAAAGTATGTAAGCTGAACGGCAGTTTTGATCACCGATGCTCTTGAGAGGTCTGGTATATTTTGTTGATGAAGAGGTGAAGCATTATGGAAAACTTGAGGCGGATGCGTCAGGAGAAAGTTCCGTCAGAGACTCGGCCTTCGAGCCGCTAAAGAACGTATCTACGGCAAGTCGACCAGCCCTAATGCAGGCTACTGTGGATAAATTAAACTCAAAGCAGCGTAGCTGGGTTGCTTCCAAACATCAGCCGCTATTCCGGGGTAAGTCGAATGCTGTTAGGTTGAGGCAATACTCTGGGAATAAGAACGGCTGTTGGTCGATACGCGCTCACACATAGCTCATAAATTCGAGCCTCAGGTGCCTCCCTTGCTGGTGTCTTGACAGTGCCTGGGAGACAGAAGCTCGATGAAAATGTCAGAAACTTACTTCCTAAGGACCCTACCATGCTTAGCGTCACAAGTCTGCCACCGACCTTTGATCCCCGCGAGAAATTCAGAGAATGCGCCAGTGTGATAGGGCATGTCCGGTAGGAGGCCGCTCTGCCACTGATAGGGCACCAAGATCGGAACCGCTCAGACTCCAGGTCGTGTTTAGCAGTGTCTACTGTGACTGTTCGTAATTCTCAGAGACCAGGCCGTCTGTGAATGCTGCGCGGTCATATCAGCCGTTGCAGTTCTTAATGATCGTTTGTGTATAAGAACAAATGGGAAGTTCAACAAGCTACTTTCCCCGGCCTATGTTGCTTAGAGTAATGCTCTCAGGAGGAGATTACGCGCCTGCTAACGAGATGACAGCAGGCAATGGGTGCTGGCCATACAACTTCCCCAAGTGTGCTCATTGTAACCAAGGAACGAGGAAGTACCCTTCTTGTCCTTACGTAATTAGAACTCCTCTCTAGGACCCCAACTTTTTTTATTCGATTTCTTCAGTACCCCTACCCGGCCCGTACTTGCCTCTCTACTTGTACCAACCAGAAATATGGAGCAAAGCTTAACGAGTAAGATCTTCGTCAGAAGTCGCCAATTTCTGCGCCCTGCAGCAACTTGCATTTTGTGGAACCCCCTGGAATGGCCCTTCTACCGCGTGATACTGGTATGATAAAGAGAGAAATATTCATCAACGGATCGGTAAGATGTTTCTCTTAAAGGGAGCCGTAGCCTGGGGCACATGTTGGTTAATACGATTTCCAGACTAATTGGACTGAGGAAGCACGGAAAATGCCTTTGTAAAATGCCCGTGGCTTGCTGCTCCCAGGCCGGTTCCGAACCGAACTTCAATTCAAGATTATTTAGGTCACAGCGACTTTCGACCTTTACCGAGACTTCTATTTCTATAAGTCTGGTGTGTACAAACACGTGGGTGGTGATTTCCAGTTCTACCACACACTTAAGCTAATTGGTTGGGGTAGGGCAGGAAATGAAGTGTTGGTTGGTTGCATGGAGTGGTTGGCAGTGAATAGCTGGAATGAAGAATGGGGAGAAGGAGGACTTTTTAGAATAGCCTTTGGTCAATGTGAAATAGAATATGAGGTTACTTACGGTAACCCTAAACTTTAGCCGGCTAAGGCAGCCGTCCTCTAGCATTCATAAGATCCGATCTATGTCGTGACATTTTCACAAGTCGATTCCTATTAGCTTCTGTTATCGCCATTTCTCTGTCCATCGAAAGCCGTGAGTCGCGGCAAGTTAGTTACTAAGTTTGTTAGAGCTGCTCTGTTGAATGGGAGCTCTTTAGCAGTTCGAACAGCATTGTGTTAAATTGACACTGTTAATCCTGTCTATAGTCAGTCGATCCAGTCAGCCCTCTTATTCCGAATCTCAATATCAATGATAGATGTGACAACCGTATGGTAACGCAGTGCTTGCATGGAACTTCTGTTGCGACAGAAGTAGCTCTGTTTCGCGTGGCTATTCCGGTGATTATCGAGAACCACGTAGACCTGTATCATACCGATAGGCAGACAATGCAAGGTGCTCGCTGTTCGATTGCTGGAGTCCGTGAACGGTGGAACCTGGTCCAGCATGGAACATGGTCAGGGGGGCCCTCGTCTAGGGCCCATCAATCTCAAGATTTTCACTACCAGCTGCTCGCTCCAAAGCCTGCATAACACCAGTTACACTGCGAACACATTTCCACAGTACTATTCTTTGTTATACATTGAGGTTCTTTCTATGGATCACGCATGAGGTCTGATGGCTGGAACTAATGACTTGTCTTCAAAACGTTCGCGGGGAAGGTCAGGAGAAGCCCTAAACTCACGCGGTGCACAGGTGTTAACTCATCAGAGTGATGAGCATGTAACCCCCTACAGCGATACACAACTGAAGGCGATCCAGGAATAGAATGCAAAAGGGCTTTGAAGAATAGCATTTGGAGGGTGCGGAACAGAGAAGGATCTTACATGCGGGCATCCAAATGTTTAGACATTCGCCTTGTGCTAGCTCGAAAAGTATTGTGCTACTCTCATTTGCATCTTATTTAAATTTGCGAAAAGGCACCGCTGTGGTTTCTTGTAGAAACTTTCTATTCCCGTCACGGGGACAATCGGGTTGGCGTACCCACGGAGCGCGGCCTCTCAGATGTACAACCGGTTGCTCAGCGGTTGCAGCAACTAGGGCCTAGTAACTAGGCTACCAGTGCAACCATCACGCTGATAATATTTCAATGCCATTTTTTGACCGAAGATCCGCTAATTTGCTGTAGGATGTTGTCACTTGTCAGCACCGTGTCAGCATGGGAAACGATTGGTGCTCCTTTTCTCTGACCAGCCAGGAAATACAGTCCTCCAAATTAACTTAGAATGTCACGTTTTTGCGACCATTCTCTGCCAGATTTGCGACTCTGCAACCCAAACTCAGAAATATTCGTTCTTATAGCGCCTTGAGTACACCACCCAAGTTTCAGCTGTGTTATAACGCTAACTACTGTGGCTGCTGCGCCTCATCTTTTTTGAGAACAAAGCAACCTTGAATTTCGGTTCGGATGGATAGAAACACTGGCTCAGTCTGGGAAAACTGGTCAGAAGGTTTTCACAGCAACCCCAACGGTCTTGTTTAGAGCTTAGTGTATGTCCAGTGATGGGCCACATGGCATTAATCAAGTTAGAGAGTAGAGGTAAGAGACCCCCCAAACTGGGGGGATTTCTACGCGGGATTCGATCATATCTCTTAGTAACGCGGATGAGCCACCACTTCGCATGCGACAGAGCAGAGAAGCACGGTGCTCCAAGCAACATTAGGAAGCCCTAGGAAGATTGAAGACTTAGTGACAGATATGTGGCATAAGATCATACCTTTCCCTCCATGCCCTAGGGCTTAGTGACAGGCCAGCGGACACTGGCGAACATTCAGCGGGTGTGACTGAGGACTGCAAGCCTCGCCGCTGAAACCGCTGAACCAACTATCGAAAAGCGGAGTTATATGCTTACCTCAGTTATTGAGTTCCGTGCACGCACATGCCTCTTGCGGAGAACTCTACATGAGGGCCGTTGTTAGGAGCATTAGTAGTAACATTGTTAGTAACATTGTTAGTAACATTTTTAGTAACATTGTTAGTAACATTGTTAGTAACATTGTTAGGCTAACAGTGTTAGGGAAAATGTCTTCCCGCAACTACGACTCTCAACGTAAATTATAAATACTGGTAGCAGAACAGCGTGACACGACCAACTGTCTACACAGGTTCATCCATACACAAAAGTTGTCTAATCTCAGAAACAAGGATGTGCACAGAGAAGTTCAGCAAGGTTATGATTGATCTCGAAACAAATATAATTCGCAACATCCATTTGACCGACTTATCAGGGTAATGCAATCAAAATCGTCTTCAGACAACTCTCGAGCAGAGGGAGTCTCCAATGGCACCATGAAGAGTATGAGTCACATCCGTGTGACGTCCCGAACTGTGGTCCACAGAAACCTCGGCGGTGACCTTTTATCGATAATCGAAAATATCGTGTTATAAAGTATCAAGTGTTCTCTCACTATAACTTGGGTATCTATTAAATGCAACAAGCAGAACCCGACAGCTAGTTCGTGATAGACTCTATGTGGGATGACGTCCTTTTTTGAGCCTAGCGTTAGGCAGGCCAGACTTTTATACTAGGGTAAGCTTCACTGATTTGTATACTCTATCAGTTGTGAAGAAGAGTTGTATACCCATCCGAATGATATCAACCTTGATGTATTTAGCTCGTCTTACTGCAGTCGTTGCTCTCGCTGAGAATGAACTTGAGAGAGCCTATAAGGATCTTCGTGCTTTTATCGGTACGTACCCGTCAGACTGCCGGCGGCAATGCTGTATAAATCACTCATTCTCTCAGATACGATATACAGTAAGGAAGAGGAAGCCCAACATTACGACCGTTTCAAGGCCGATGTGAAACGCGCTGATTCCTGTCGTATGTTGAGCTAGAAGAGATATTCAATAGCAGCAAGCCAGCTCTCTTGCAAGCTGTTGTGGAGGAGATCAACTCGAAGCAAAATAGTTGGGTGGCTTCAAAAGGCCAAGCACGTTTCCGTGGTAAGTCATCTCATGCTGGGACCAACTGCCCCTAGGCCAATATCATGTACGACAAGATAAGTGACATATCTCAGGTGCGTCACAGGGAGACCTAATGACACTTTATGGAATGTATAATGCCCCTCGGAGGGGATTCAACCAGTCAAACGTCAACTACTCGTTATCCATCGACCTCTCCTTACCCTCTACCTTCGATGCGCGAGTTCTATTCGAAGAATGTGCCGATACGATCGGGCAAGTTAGGTAGTTGGCTCACCTACCTCGATGTCTACCTTGAGATTTTTCCCAGAGATCAGGGAAGCTGTGCAAGCTGCGTAGCGTTCGCGGTGGTGGGAGTTTTCAATGATCGTTTATGTATCAGAACCGGTGGGAAATTCCAGAAGCTTCTCTCACCAGCTTATGCTGTAGCATGTTGCTCACCTAAAGAGGGCTGTACGAGGTGAGAAGAAACCGAGGCACATCAACGACTTCGAGGTTTCTTTGCTCAGGATATTCGGCTGCAAGGGTGCCGTTTCTACTGACATATGGAGCTTCGCACAGAAGTTTGGAATCCCTACAGGTAAGAGAGAAGGCTTCTCTCAACATGATGCTACGAAGCAGTGCCGTACTACCCGCTACGGGAAACTTTTTAGAATTCAGGTGGAGACTATATGGCAAAGAGCACAAAAGCGAGTGGTTGTTGGCCGTACAATTTTCCCAAGTGCAATCATAAGTTCGTAGAGGGAGGGAAATATCCTCCATGTAATACTGTAAGTGCTCTAAATGGCCAAGAGTCTGACTTTTCAAACCGGCGCAATTTTGTAGACCGTAGCTAAGACGCCGCAGTGTTTACAGACTTGTCCCAATAAAGGATATAAGACCAAGCTATCAGAGTGAGAACCATGAGATAAGATAACCATAACTCGTTAGCCTGTCACTGACTGTCAGCGACCTGCATTTCGTCGATGACCCTGGAGAATTATCAGTTCCTCCTTCGGTGGATAGCATAAAGAATGAGATCTACAGAAATGGACCCGTAAAAAGGAGAGGCTGATGTAAACTATGGGTTCGCTATTGCCTAAGTGACAGGTCACAGCTGGATTCCAGATTTATCAGGACTTTGGATACTACAAGTCTGGAATCTATAAACACGTAACTGGGAAGCGACATTCTTATCACCTGGTTAAGCTTATTGGTTGGGGGAAGACTCGCACTGATGGATATTGGTTGGCAATGAATAGTTGGAATGAAGAATGGGGCGAAAAAGGACTCTTCAGAATTGCTTTTGGACAATGTGGAATAGAGAAAGATGTAACATGCGGGCATCCCAAAGTATAGTCACTCGCGGCATGTATAAGAGTCCGCCTCATAGTTGTCGATCTATTCTATTTCCCTACCGAGGATTCTACATAAGCTTGGGGCAGTTAGTTATGAAGCTCATTGTTCAACACGACAGCAGACTTATTCAATACGAGCTTTTTGCTAATTCAAAAAGTGTCGTGCTACTTCTGTCAATAGTCAATCGAGTTGGTCAACGATCCAATCGCGAAGATTGAGAATGAATAATAGAGTGTAGATGTACGATCTGCAATCCCACCCTATAAAAAATTCGTCGTTATAATTCAAGGAAAACTCTGACAAGGTGTTATCTATGATATACGGTGCGCCAAAGATCGGAGTACCCAAAGGGAAGACGGTCACTCACAAGGGTTAGACAGGGCTCTTAGAAGCATGTCCTCAAATTCCCTTTCCCTGTTCCTCAGATTGATGTTGCCTATGCGAAGTTCGCGTTGCATCCACTCCTGCCAAATGAACGGTCCTATCCGCACATGTGCTGTCGGTAGCCACGAAGCAGATTTCTGAGAGGTATATCTGTCCTGCTAGCGTAGGTAAGATCTAAAAGTATATGAAGAGAGCTCACGATGCCCTGAACGCTGCCACCCTGGTAGACTCTGACCAAAGAGACTTTCTTCCTACGCTGAACCGAAGGTGATGCCATCACCGCGATGGTAGTCCCGATTCCAGCGTCGGTATTAACGTACAGTGTCTTCTTCGTCTTCACAAGTCGACCCTCAACAGAGACAACAGCAAGGCGAGTGCATGAGCAAATGATCCGGTTCCAGCGGATCGAGTCGAGTCAGACAGCTCTGCTTGTAGTAGTGATGACACAACAATCAGGTAGTTCAAGAAAGAACTCGTTATCCGGGATAACTTATCCCTGAAAGTAGTCTCAGCGTAAATAATATTCACAGGGACATAAACAATAGTACAGGACAGTTAGCACAATGCCGCCTCCTTCACGCTAAACATATCAATATATATGCGGCACAAGATAGAAATCGATATATACATCCAGTCGATAATCGCCCGTTGGGAATATGGCAGATAGAAAGGAAAAACTGTGAATTCTCACCGCAAACTTGAGATGCACAATCTAGCTTGCACACAATTCAATTCAGAATTCACACAACCTGTGTGGCAGCACAAATATACAAAGGAGGAACCGAGTCCGGCCCGAACTGTACCTCCAAGCACTTCGTGCTTTCCAAATTCGGAGCGTGGATGCCAGAAAGATAATGGAATATTTAGCGTCGCCAAGTGGCTGCTCCACATGTTGCAGACGTTGATTGCTACCGCGCTACCAATCTGGGCACGGTCGTAGCGCGGGGTAGCTAGCCCGCGGCGCGGGATGCACGCGAGGTGATGGACCACGCGCTGAGGGAGTCTCCGCCAGAATCTAGGACATCGAATAGTTCATCTACTCTAGATTTATTCGCAGAAGTTTCCTAAGGGAGCTTCCCTTCCTGGCCCGAAGGAGCCACACAGCGCCACGAAGCCAAGAATCCCGCCCCTAGAGGAAAAACACTGGCGGAACTGATATAAGAATTGTCGATTTGAGATTGGTTTTGACCGATAGAAGCCAACAGCTGGCGAGCTTTGCAGTTTGACCTTTGCGCTGACTGTAACTTCAGCATACCCCCTCTCTGTCAGGCGCACACACAGGGGGGTGAGTCTGGCATTAATTGATTCCAAAAATAGTCTTTCATATACTCGTGTGTAGGAGCAAAACGCAACTTAAATGAGCCTCTAACTCGACCTGGTGACTGAGATATGTTCAGGGGCGAATTACTTCACCTGGCGAGATACCAAGGACGAGAGTCCTATGATCTACCATAAGCCATATCGGTTGGAACCTGATCTACAACAAGCTCTTGAAGATAAAATATCTGGTTTTGTAGAGGCTGGTGTCCTGGAGCAGGTCAACTACAATCCCAACTCTATGCACGTCTCCAACTGCTTTGTCGTTCCTAAGCAACACGGCAAGTTCCGTATGGTGACTGATCTGAAAAGAGTGAACGCTCGCCTTCAAGATCTCGAGGCGAGATTCTCGACGACGGTTACAACTCCGACTACGTTGCCGATGTTAGTACTTGTCTGCAACAACTTCCTTCAGTTGACGATGACGAAGATGTCTTCTACGCACTGTTGGACGGTACAGACGCATACCACAATATACCGTTGGCAGCTACCTCTCGTAAGTACTTTACGTTCCAATACATCGACCAGTCTGGCGCCCTTGGATATCACCAATATCGCTTTCTACCGCAAGGGTTCTCTCATGCCTCTCAACACTGGCTCTACAACCTTGCCTTGTTGCTGCGCACGGGAACCGGCTTGACCTACCCTAGTCAGATTGGTATTGTTTGGTATATGGACGATGTCCTCAGGACATTGTCCTGATAAGGAGCTCGAGTCCTGCCCGTTGCCAAAGACTACTTGACTACATCCGCATACTCCTGAACCTTGTCAGCATCGACACTAACGACAAGCTCGTACTTCCTACTACATTTTTGTCGGCGTTTGGTATCATGCTCGATGCAAATGGCGTGTGAATGACAAGAGCCTATCAAAGCTGAGGGAAGCCATTTCCTGTAGGCCCGACAATGTCGCGGATCTCCGACAAAAGTTGGGCGTTATCAACTACTGTCGCAGTGGGTATCAGTCAAACGCTGCAGAGGATTCCATCAGCGCCTTGGCCACGCCCTTCCATGCGCTCATCACTCCAGGATCGACGAGGAGGACAAAGATTCGGTGGACCGATGAACTTGACGCTGCCTGGGATCGCCTCGTCACAGCTCAATCCGACGGATGGTTATCTCCACCGTTTTGACGAGTTGTTACCTCCTACTCTCTGTTGCTGTATTATCACAGATGCGTCCGCCGTAGCAGCCTGTGGTGCACTATGGCGAGTTCCCCGTCGACTCATCTCCTACCTATCTGCGGGTAAACTGGACACCAAGTCGCTGATGGAGTCTGGTCACTGCGTCGGCATTACTTCCCAATGGGAAGTTCCCATAAGTTACACAAGTCCAATCACGTTGGCAAGCTATGGACAGGGAGGCCTACGCCGTAGGCCTCCCTGTCCATAGCAGGTAGATACCAGGTATCTGATACCGTAGGCCCTACGGTATCAGATACCTGGTATCTACATGGCTTCAGATCACTGGGGCCCTCTCCTACGTAACAGCCACTATCCAGCACTATGTCTTCCTCTAAGTCTACATATATAACCTTGCCGCGTTTCGGCTATTCTAGTGGTGTGCGACTGTTTACTGGGTTCACCCAGTACTATCCGGTACCTGACAAGTCAGCCCAGTCTTGCGCTTATGCACTCTTCACCCAATGGTGTACCTTTGCTGTTCTACCGGCTTCAATAACCTCGGATAACTCTCCATTCGGACCCATTTGTGACATAACCCATTTGTGGGCTCGTCTATGCTCTTACGCTGATGTTCCTCCCCATCTGGTTGACCCTTATCACCCCCAAAGCAATGGAATGTGTGAGCGTCGAGTACAAGCCTGCAAGGTGGCCATATCTCACAACTCCCTGGTTCGTTGGGACCTCGCTCTGCCATTGGTATCGGCAACTATTAACTCCGTACCAAATCCGGAGACTGTACTCGCACCTTTTCAGCTGCTGTTCCCCCGCCGCCCTTATCGTCCGCTAGATTTGGTAATGCACACCCTGACCGCTACTCAGGACCACTACTCCGAGGATCAGGATGCAGATACGCAAGGTCTATTGGACGAGGCTGACGAGGCGTTTAAATGGTTTGGATCTTTGTCACGCGAGGTCATGACCAGTACGGCACGCCATTCTGATTCTATTGTGGAACGCCGCCTCAATGAGAGTCACCGAGCGAGTGCAGGTCCATCTGCTATCTCATATCTCTGTCCTGGAGATAGGGTACAATGGTCCAAACCGGATGGATGTATGGCTTTTGGATATGTCATCAGAGACGCTGGAGTCTCTGATTTGGAGGGAGAACCATCCCACTTCTCGGGGAGGTTCCAACGGGGACACTCTTACCTCGTACGTTTGGATGACACTTCCATTCAAAAGATACATGCTCAGCAGCTACGAGTGCGACAAGAAGACTCCAACGAGCAGCAACGACCCGTCCTCAGCTCTGCGTTGATTTAGACTATCTATCTAGGCTGAATATTCGTCCCGTTGACTTCTGTGTGGCAGTAATCGACGAGGATACTAAGAGCTTCATTATCGGCAAGTTCATCGACAAAACGGATGAAGGCCAGCGAGTTCATGTTTATGATCGTGCTATTGGTGCTAAACGTTTTTACCCAATGCGGTTATCCGAAGATGGAAGAGTGACACTCGCTGCATCCCAACCTCGACGAGCCCGTCCTGTAGTCCTTTATATATCCCACTTGCTGGCTCCTCCTTTCCGTCTAACTCGGACCTCTCTCCTTCCTCAACAAGTACAAGTCACTTTGAATAACTTGGGTTTGATGACTACAACTTATCCCAAAATGCCAGGGGGGGACTGTCACGGAAACCTCAAGGACAAGCTAGGCTCCAAGATGACAAGATTCCCAGTATCCTCTGGCCGTTTCCATATGAGAAAACCGGTCCATGGGTATCACTGAGTTAAGTCTATTTAAGATGATGATTAATAGTAGATTGCATGTGATGATATAATACCATGTTTATACCGATATTGCTTGCTCTCAGCTTGCTTGTTGGTATTTCGACATATCTCAACACCTCCCCCCGACGGCGATTGCGTTGACAGAAATCCATCAAGCTCTGACTGTGACATTCAGGAACGGAGTGTGAAAAAGCTTGCACACTGTGCAATGCACAGAGATCTGGTTGTGCCGTCCGAGGGACAGCGCTACTTCTTTATCGCTCACCTGAAACCGTCATATCTGTAACGGTTCTAAGATAACTGTTCTATAGTTCCTTTTGGAACCTATACTAGGGGGAACCCATAAATTGGGTGAACTTATACTGAGTTCTTTAGGGAACTTATGTTGAATTCTATCTGAACTGTTTGCGATATAGTTGGACTTCTATTTAGTCTATTCTAATCTATTAGCTGTGGTATCTATTCGTTAGTATCTGCATCTATAGTCTAATCTAGTTATAACCAAACTCTTGCGTTTAACTAGTATCTTGAGCTCG
>JAAPAO010000176.1:4741-49536 GCA_013115145.1 Perkinsus chesapeaki
TAAATAGGGTTAATATACTAATAATGGTGTTAAATAGGGTTAATATACTAATAATGGTGTTAAATAGGGTTAATATACTAATAATGGTGTTAAATAGGGTTAATATACTAATAATGGTGTTAAATAGGGTTAGTTATTATATTAATATATGGGACCTAAAAAGAAGGATATACCAGCACCATCATCATCATCACAGGAAGAAATAATATCAGCCAGGGGGGTTAGTACATATAAAATGAGGAATCCAGTAGTAGAGGATATATCTTATGATGATGAAATCAATAATAATGATGATATTATTAAGGACGATAATAATAATGTTATAATTGATGATATATCATCATCAATACCTTTATTTGATATGGAGAAGATTAAAGTAGGTATTATTAATATATCAATAATAATAGAGTATATATCATAGGTTATTAACTGGGTTAATAATGTTAAATATATAGATAAGGTAGCTATTTATTGATTATATTATTAATATATAATATATAGGATATAGGGGATATGCCAGGAGACATTTTAAAGATGATACATAGTTGGAAACGTATAGATGTAATAATGATTGTATTTAACTAATAAATATAATAATATAGCCGAGAAGTAAAGATATGTTATCGATGGTAGATGATGATGATAATCGTATAGAAGATAATAATGATCATACGGTAGTATTAATGATAGTATTGAATCAATTGAACCATTGATGATCATTATTTATAGTATAGGATATACGACCAGTTGAAGAACAGCTGCGTGATAGTATTGAGCATGATGATAATGATGAGGTTAGTTTATAATGTATATGTATTATATGTAATATAGGGTATAAGAAAGGATGTTATATTATCAAGGGCACAATATTATACAAGGCAAACTGATTTAGGGGATATATTAATGTTAGGGACATCTAGTGGTAATAATAGTGGATTATAGCTTAGTATAATTAACAGTAGTATTGTGATGATGATGATGTTAATAATAGGTATTAAATTAGCATCATATATAGATATGATTATACATCATGAAGAATTTATTAATAATGGTTATTATTTATGGGAATTAATATATCCACAGGTACATGTATTAGGAAGTTAATATTGATAATAAATATAATAATAGGTTAATCTTAATAATATCGAAATGACTGAGGAGGAGGAAGAAAAGAATGATAATAATAATAATAATAATGTTAGTTATTAATATATGTGATTTATATTATATTTTTAATATACTAGGATACATATTATTATGGATATCCATTATATAACCCTTACGGTAGATATATAGTTAAATTATTTATTAATAATAAATGGAGGATGATAGAAGTATAAATGTTATTAATATATTATTATCATTAGTATAGTGTTATATTAGGTAGATGATAGAATGCCTATATCAAATAATGGTACATGCCTATTACCCCGATCTAGCGATGGCTCCTTTTGGCCTGCTATATTATGTAAAGCTATTATTAAAGCAGCAGCAGAATTCTACGACTGTTCAGCTTGTGGTTAGATAATAATAATAGTATATGTTATTATTGATATTATAGATACTTGTAGAGATACAATAGGTTATTCATCATTGGATATAATATCAGCATTAACGGGATGGTATGGTAGAGAAGTATCGTTAAATAATATAGAAGATGAGTTATATAAAAGATATACATTATTCCTATCAATACAGGCTCCTATACATATACCTAAAACCATAGCAAATAGGCATACATTAAACTATGATGATAATGATGACGACGAACATGTAATAAATATATTATATCAAGGAGGAGGTGGTGGTTAGCAGGTAATATACATTCCATGGCTTATAAATGGTATAGAAAATATTAATAATGATAAAAGATTATTATTACAATTACGTAAAGTAGGAAATGATATAAGACCTAGGGGAGGTGTATCTGGATCATTAAAGTAGTAATTAATACTTTTTTGTTATTATTAATTCTATTAGCCGGGCATATAATATAATTATTAATGGTGACGCGGATTCTGAACTAGCAGATGAGGAGCATGATGATGATGGTAATATAATTTGTTATTGTAAATATAACAGTATAGTACTACTACTACTACTACTATTACTACTACTAGTAGGATCGAATGATGATGCCTCCATATTGGACCAATATGATGATGAAGATTCATCATCATCCTACTCATCATCATCATCACATTATTCTGGTATGTTATTATTACTAGTTATCATACGATATCATACTAATAATCAATAGAAGATACGTCAAATATATCAATAAATGAACAAGGTGGTGACCATCATCATCATGGCACTGATAGTAGTACTAGGGTAGTAGAGTCCATTGAGATAGACCCGAGACAATTATCTGTATTATCATCATCATTAAGGAGTAATACAATAATATATTAATATTATTTGGGTAGTAATAAGGGTTATATCAGATGCACAATATGATAATAGAAGTAAAAATAAGATAGAACAATTTAGACATAAAATAGCAGAGGAAGAGAATGATATAGCATGGATTCAAATAACACCACCACCATCACCACCACCGTCATCATCATCAGTAGGTGATGGAGACAAGACAGAAAAGGAGGATAAGGTGGAGGTGGGTTATGGTAAGTGTTATTGTTGGACACCAAGTGCAGTGGTATTTGATATTAAACCTACCAATAATGATTATATACAAGTAGTAGTATTAACTCGTGGTGTTGTTGTTATTGTTGTATATAATAATGGATTGGTCATATATCAGATAAGAATAGATTCATCATCGAATGGTGATTATGATGATTATATGGATGGTCTATGGTTAACTGCTCAATTATCTAATGTATCATTACTATTATGTTATGAGAATTATGATATACTTTAGGTAATAAGAAAATCTAAGGATGATGATGATTATGATGGTTATAAATATGATGATAAGGTTGTTATATCATCATTTACATCATATTGTCATAGTGTGAATGATAATAATAATAATGATACATCATACCGACCACTACCAACCACTCAACAACCAAGCTCAGCATTGAATAAAATAATGGAGTTGAACAGTGGGGATAATAATAATAATACAGCTCCTGCTCCTGCTCCTGCTGCTGTAAATAAGTTCACCTATTATACCTATACATATTGTATTAATGAATATATCGTTGTAGGTTGTATGGTTACCATTGTTGTTGCGGCAATCCTCTCAATTATTATTACATAATAATATTATAACATTACATTTATTATACTGCCATACTACTACCACTAACAACAACGGCATACAAGATGAAGAAGGAGTTGATGATGATGATGATGATGATAGTTGTTGTAATTATTCACCATATCTTCGTATTGGTATCATAAACCCTAATGGTTATGATAATAATAACATTAATGCTAATATAGAGGTACATTCTGACATTAATAAAGCTGCTGCTGCTGCTGATGCTGGTGCTGGTGCTGGTGCTGATGCTGGTGCTGGTGCTGATGCTGATGCTGCTGATGCTGGTGCTGGTGCTGGTGCTTTGAATACATTGATAGATAATAATAACAATGACTTGCCACTGCCGCAGCAGTGGCAGCCACTGAGAATACTTAACTTGCACAAGTATCGTTTAAGATTAGGATATCAATGTTTATCAAGAGTACTTATTAAAAGAGATTATAATTATAAGTGTATGAGAATATTTACTAAATATAACGATTATCAATTACCAAATAATAATAAAACATCTACTGAAGTGCCGCCTCCTCAATTGATGATAAGTTGCTATAGACTCAAGGATGGTTTTGAGGAGGGAAATAAACAAGAAGAGGAGGAGGAGGGAAAGTGTAATGATAATCATGTTGTTGATAATAATATATTACCTAATAACATTGTATTTGCTAATTTACCTTTATTATCTCATTATGATTATTATATCCCATGGTCCGATGGTATTTTTGTACTTATCGTTCACACATTTATCAATGATAATGGTGCTGCTGCTGCTGCTGGTGGTGGTGGTATGATATCAGTTGAAGCATGTGCCACGGGTGTCATACCATATAATAATGGTAGATTATTATTATCCAATGGCGAGGGGTGTATGGTTAATATTATGCCTAATAATGAAGGATATAATACTAGAGAATGGGTACATACAATAAATGATGGGACGGTGATATGTTCTCCTCATTATAGAATATTTAGAGAAAGGCTCACTATCATAAGTACACAACAGGAAGAAGAAGAAGAAGAAGAAGAACCCATGGTGTTGGTATCACTTGGCATTCAATTAATGATAAAAAATATAAACGACACAAGTGGTGATGGTAGTGGTGGTGAAGACAGTCAAGAAGGATCTCGAAAGGATATCAAAGTACGTCTTATGATCCAACATGAACCCAACAGCAGCAGCAGCAGCAGCTCACAGATGATAAATGATGATGAGAATAATAATATAATTGATAATTATTCAACTCTTAATAATTGGCGTAACTCGTTGGAGACTGTATGTGAGCAAGTTTGGTCAGCAGCAGCAAGTGAAGCTGGTGAATCATCAACATCATATATAATATTACCATACCTACTATTACGAAAAGATGTTGTATATATTATAGAATGTCTCAAGCATAATAATAACAACAATAACAATAACACGTCAATATCCTCATCATCCTCCTCCTCATCCAACTCTGATATAAGTTATAAACCAATACCAGCAGCACCACTACCCTGTGAAGGGGAGCCCGGAAACAGCAGCATCAGCAGTAGCAGGAGCAGGAGCGGGGGGGCAGGTGTATGGAGGTTAACAGCACATTGGTATAGTAAGAATAATAGAAGTATAGTTGAGCTGGGTGAAGATACTATTCAACATGATTTGGAAGTATTATGTCGAGCAAGATGGGAAATATATGATAAAGGTAGATCATTAAGAGGTAATGAAAGTCGAAGGAAGTACTTACAGGAGGACTTATCGGGGAAACAACAATATGATAATAATAATAAAGAGGAGGAAGAAGAAGGCATCATCATCGTTCATCATTGTGATAAAGATATTGATAAGTTCATTGAAGATTGTATTAATGATGGTGATGGTTATGTTGTTGGACCCCATGATGGTGATGGTGGTAGATTAAGATATTCTGACGATGTCTATAGGATAACACCATTAGATAGGGAAATGTTGAATACTTTACACATGGAGTTAAAAGAATTTATAGAAGATTCGAACATTAATATATGGAAAAATGAAACAATGAGGAGAGTTGAGGAAGAATTTACTAAGAAGGTTATTGTTGACTATCCTTGTATTATTAATACTTACATAAGAGAGCTAATAATTAATGATAAACAACAAACAAGGGATTGTGAATATGGAAAGATTATTAAGAGAAATGATATACGTAATTTAATGATAAATAAAATTGATAATATTAATGAACTGATGAAATGTTTAATACCTCCTCCTCCAATCGAAGGTCATGCAGAGAAAGATGATGATGGTGATGGTCATGATGGTGATTTAGAATCAGATATAGAAAGATTAAAAGGATTATTATTGGAGGTAGATAAATTAAATGCATCATCATCAACAACGATAACAAATGCCGATTTTTATCAAAAAGCTATACGGAAATTGTCACTTTTGAGCATAGTAGATGATATGAATAAAATGATGAGAGAATGGTCATCATCAGATTCGGGGACTCCTCTGTTAGCTGATGATGATAAATTACAAGTTGAACTAGGAAACAAGTTGAATAAAGCTGAGGATTTGATGAACAGTCTTATTAATGATGGAGTATATATTAACGAGATTAAGATTCGTAATAGTTTAGATAAATTAGAAAATGATATAATAAACATCACCGACCCATGGTTTAACAACAACAACAACAAGAATGACTGAGTTGGTAATACATGATAATATTCATGTATAACACCAAGTGAATGTGATGATGATAATAATATTCATGTATAACACCAAGTGGATGTGATGATGATAATAATATTTTCTAATAAATATTGTTGTTTGATTGTGTTTCGATGTAAATTGATGTAGCAATGATGTATGATGATTAATGATATGACATTAAGAGCAGCAGCATCAGCATCAGAAGTATATTAAACCTAAATAGAAGTATAGTCATACATGTGATAGCAAACTATCACAGTAGAAACGATGATAAAAGTTCGAAAGGCAGCAAAGGCAGCAGCCGGAAGAGAGTGTAACAGGCAAGCATATTATTATCTTTACCAACTACTCCCAACATGGCATCATTTGATAATCAAAATTAATGTTGTTTCGCAGTCTTGAGGGAATATGTCATATAGAGAAGCAGCATGAGGTGCACCTTGGATCGGAACTGATGATGATGATGCAGAGGAATTTAGATACCTGATACTATTATTCGTAATTCGTTCGAGCAGGGCGGCGGCGGCGATGGCGGCAGCATGCCCAAACTATAACAACCGTGGTTTATTCTATTCTATATACTTGATGATAATGTCTGCTGCTGCCTGTTTAATATGGGGTTTATAGTAGTATCAGACTTTACATGAGTTTAAGGTAGGTAACGGGTGCTGCTATGAGAGCAGCCTCGAAGATATTGATATACACTTTTATCAATACCAACACAACACTATAAAGCATTTATCTACCGTTAATTAACTAATAATAGGTTTAATCTCACCGTAATCCCACTCATCAGAGTAGCATCATCATGATGATTCATCATCATCTTGAGGGTTGGTTTCTTTTACCTATACTCACTTTCGAACAATCAGCATCATCATCATCATCATCATCAGCAGTTAACATTCTCCTTCGAGATCTTTCCCGAGGTTGATCTCTATGATAATATTTATATTATTAATATTAAATCACCCACAAGTCGGATAATCATCATCATCAAGACGATGATGATGATGCTTTTAAGATAGGATTAGGTTAATGCTGCTGTGACTGGATGCTATAATGTTAATAATAATACTACAGTACGTGTCATGTAGAACGCGCGCTTCTTGACAACTCGGTCATTCACTAAGTACAACGAGATTTCGATTAATTCCTTCACTGTATACCTTAGAAATGCCCCTAGTTATGCAATCCAAGTTGCCGAGTCCAAACTCTCGAAATACTTGTTACGCATATTTTCGACCCTCTGCGCGCATTTTCATGCACCGTGCGCGGTCTATTAACCAGCAGGAATGACAGAAAACACAAGACAGGTGATGAGGAAAACGCTTCTAATATCACGAGAAAGAAATAGTAGAAATAACAGAAAATCCATTATAGCTTAATTCAGTCTATGGCGATCGTAAGTGCCACCCTTTGCAGCTCCTTGTCCTATGCCGAGTACTGGAGCTGAACCACGGTGCTTCCTTCGGGATTTTCGCAACTCCTCGATCTCCTGCATAGTGAAGCCTTCCGCGTAGTACCGCAGATACTCCCTTGCTGAGCGAAAGTGTTTCCGTATCAACTCTAACGTCAGATCCGGTGGCTGCTGGTTGCCTTCAACCCTTTCTTTGAATCCTGCAGTAGACTTGGCGGAGTTCGATACCCTCATTGCTTTAGTAATGGACCGGTAGGCAGCTTCTATGGGAGCCAATTCTGGATGGAATTTTACTCCGTAGATAACCCGATCTCCACGCTCTAGAGCCTGTTCTTGAAGAAGAGTTTGTTGACTGGCAAAGTCGTCGCACTCCGAAAGCATTTCCACAAGAGCATCCTGCTTTTTAGAGGCAGTGGCAGCAGCGCCGAAGCGCTCCATTACGACTTTGCGCAGGCCCTTAGGCTCATTTGGGTAGCAGGGATGAGTAGCAGGAAAGATCATTTCTTGCTCGACCCGTTTACCATCTTTCATGAACCAACCGGGCCTCATTTTAGGCTGCTTCCCACCGGGTTTGACGTTGATGGCTTTGGCGAACAGATTACCCAAGCCGATGGAGCCACCTCGAGACAGTACGCTCTGAATACTGATCTGAGCCATGGAGGTTCAAGTCCGCATTAACCCATGCCGTAAGAGCAGCCACTGTCATATTCGGGTTCCCGTCCTTCCCGATGGACTTCTCACGAACCTGGTCCCGAAGCCTATCCCGGAAGGGCTGGAACTCCGTGTCAAATATTGCGCTTCTGACCTTGGGGTGTTTCCCACGACGGTGTTCTTCTAGGGATAAGTTGAGCTCGAATTCAGGACACCACTTGGCGACAGAGGGTGGGCTTACTTCGAGCATATCAGCCACAAACTCCTCTAAGTCTTTACGACATGCCCAGCCAGAATATCCGTACAGCTGGGTCAGAGTAATGTGGACAGCTAGACGCTTCTTCATGATGAGCGACATGCTCTCGAGAGGGTTACTAGCTTTCAAGGTCTCCCAGAGGGTCTCGAACCCCTGCTCACGCACCTGTTTCTTCTGTAAGCGCAAGCACTGCTCGGCCTTGCTAGGTGGGCGAGAATTCTTCCTGGGCATCAACACAGACCTCTGTCTCTTCACCTTCGGTTTAGGTTTGTCCTTGCGGTTAAAGGCGCGCCTTTGTGCAGGGGTATTGGACTTGAGACGAGTATTGTAGTTGTGGACATGCTCAAGGTCTTTCTCAGTAGGTGTACTGGGCTTAAGGCGAGCAGAGCTACGTCGTTTGGAGGGTTTGGCCGTAAGTGGATGACACAAGTATTAGTAACCCTGACAAGCATATTAGTAACAAGTTTTTCAACTGTGGACTGCACAGTGTGCAACATGGTTCGTGCTGTCCGGAGCTCTAATCCCCGGAGCAGTCCTTAGCGAATCCCGATTTAATCCCGAGATTTCCGTTGGGAGACTATCCAAACCTAGTAGATTGAAGCTAATGAAGGACTTATGATAATAGCTTATATCTTTCTCCGCATCGGATGCACTACCACCAGTGGTACCATTCGAGCTCTGCGAGGGCCCCTCGCCGAGGGGGGCAAGAACTCGTCAATGGGATGGCTAGAGTAGACTGGCATGGATAATTCGTATGATGTTGCAGTATAACAGATGTACTTAAGTTGGGTTGCATCGCTTGGATGCTTCAATGCCGGTGATACCGCGCGCACGGTGCATGAAAATGCGCGCAGAGGGTCGAAAATATGCGTAACAAGTATTTCGAGAGTTTGGACTCGGCAACTTGGATTACATAACTAGGGGCATTTCTAAGGTGTACAGTGAAGGAATTAATCGAAATTTCTTTGTACTTAGCGAATGACCGAGTTGTCAAGAAGCGCGCGTTCTAGATGACGCGTACTGTACTACAACCCAGAACCCACATTATTATTATAGACACTTGAAAGCGGTATTAATGGAAGACGATGGCAATAACTAGAACGATGTTGATGTTTGTCAGAGTTATTAAATATATATCATTAGTGATGATTTAAAAGCAAGCCTTTGTAAATCGAGCACTAGGGTAATGATGAAAGAAGACAGTAATAAGAAAGTAGACCGATAAGAATACTGCCCCAAAAAGGCAACGAATAGCAGCAGGAGGAGGAGGACAATAACAGTAACTTAGAGAGGACACTTAAGTCATATATCCACCAATGTGGTAATAGACAAGACGACTGAGACAGAATTGTTGTCGTTGTAGTAGTAGTAGTAGTATCATCATCATCATCAGTCATTAGTCGACTTGAAGGGTTGGAACCACAACATAGGATAGGATATTACATACACCTAATAAATGATTATCGTTTATATATAACAATAATATACAATATAACTACTACTACGGCTACTCGTGGCTACTGGTAGACTATTACATTATTACCTGCGCGACCTACACCTCGCTTCACCCTCATATATCCATTCTCCCCCCAACTGGTTCCCCAAGAGTTTCTCATTATATAGTAACTATTAATAATAACAATACGTTATTATTATAATACTACTCATATACACTACTTACTCCTCGCTGCCTGTACTTCCATAACCAACAGCAACAATAGCATGATTTATATTATTCACGTTACTACCGCCACAGTTATCTAAAGAAGGAATAATCCTAAATTGGGCTAACCTAACCAACATTCTTCTTCGTATTACTTGATGTGAATACACCAGAGCTATACAACTGGAAAGCTTGATTAGCATAGACAGCGATTGAGACTGGGGCATCAGAAATAGCTCCCATTAACGCCGAATCAGTAGAAGATAAGATTTCATACTCAGTCACAGCCCCAGCCTGACGACGACAGCAGCAGCAGTTGAGTTATTAAATATCAGCAGATGGGAGCCCAAATGATCTTACGCTTAATCCATCCGAATTTGATTCTTTCCCCGAATTGCATTGCAGATCCTGTGCTCTGTATGGATAAGTGGATTCTTGGTTGACGCCATGATATTTGATGTACTCGTAAGCATAATGCATAAGTCCACCGTTGCAGCCACTGAAAAGCGAACATGATCAGGAGAGATTGGTCGACACCAAGTGGGAGAGTGCCTTACTTGTTGCCGTAACTAGTACTGCAATCATTCAACTGTTGCTCTGAGAGGGATATTAACTTGCCTGTAGCGATAGCATATTGCGCTTCCAAGGCACCTGAAATGATATCAAATATAAAGAGTTCGCAACTTGCTGCAAGATGTACCATTGGCTGAGAATGCCCAACATGATCCACATCGTCCTTGATCTTTGATGGGATTCAACACACCTTTAGTTCTCCAATCTACAGATGTTTGAAGTGAACGTATACTTCTTTTTTCTAAAAAGAGATCTGTTGCACGACTTGAAGGTGACAGTAAGCTTCCTACTCAACTGATATAAGCCTGGTAGGAGGCCTTTAACAGTCGAGGAGCTATGATTACAGCCTGTTATAGAAGCCTCGTACACGAGAGCCTATATTCTCACCTTCCGTATGCAGTCTCCTTGATGTCGTATTGGCAGAAGTAGGGTGCAGCATTTGGGCGGCAAACTCTTCAAAGGTAAGGTCGGTGTACTCGTTGACACCAAGCTTGTAAGGGAGGTCTAAGATGAAGGGTGATGCCAAAGCCAAAGATGCGTTGTTGTCTCACCCTTAGAATTAACCTCTTCGATGTAGGCCAAGTTTGCCGCGAAAGCATCGGCCCTTTTCTGCTCCTCGGCCAAGTCGGCGTATTTCTTGCCATGCCTATTAGCAAGCCACCATCATCAAAGTACACAGATCGGTAGGCATGTTGAAGCTGGAAATACTTACTTCGCTTTAAAGCCAGTAAATGCCAGGTTGATAAGGTCACGATCCAATGCAAAATAAGAAGGGGTGGTGAGTAGCACCAGAAGTGGGGTATGAGGGTAAAGCATATCTTCTTTAAGAAGGATAACACTACCGAAAACATCATGAACTTCTGAAGTCTTAATGCGAAACGATAGAGTTAATCACGTTATTGAAACATACCGCAAGTAGTAGTTGGATTGTAGATTAGTTCGAGTTGGAGTAAACCTCAGCTTCGACGGATCCTAAAGCATAAGCTTGGGTGACAAGGAATAAAGCCATAGCTCAGATAATGGCTAAGATATTTGTGAATCAAACACTTTTACGGCACATAATCAAAATAACCGCACCGGTCCTCAAAACCCAACAACTTCAGCTTCATCTGTCTCTCAGATTATAATAAGTTACAGGGTTCAACTATGAGACAATAATGGTATCCACGGGAGGATGATATCTTTAGTATCTCTCGTATAGCTCATAGCTATCATCATCTATTAAGATTCGCCCTTCGAGTTTCTACTACTGTGAATGATAAAGTCAATCACATGCAGCATTTAACGAAGTTATAAAGGGTTTGCAGGATCGATGCTTTTGTCAAAGGAACTGCATCATCACGATTTCACATTAAAGAATACCTTACACTTCTACAAGCCGACTTGTGATGGTTGTTGATTTGCTTGGGTTCAGCAGCTTCAGTTTCAGTGTTGCACGTATGTACAAAGCTATACATATGGATATGGATGAAGTATAGGTACTTTCCTGGCCCTGATTGTCAACTCGACACTTATGCCCGAGTGGGGGAAAACTGCTTACAATTTCTTCGTTGGTCTGAAGCTTTTCTAAGCAATAATCGATCATGGCGCCTATCGCCTGCGTGTGGACCAACTCCCACGCATGCACAGGCTACCTTTCTGTCGACAATAGAGAGACAGAGTAGCCCAATCTACACGGGCTCTAATCGAGAAAAATAGATGAATACCACAGCTAGGATAACAGTAGCCCTACTGGCGCCACTGCGTCATCATAGCAAAGAAATAATAACGGAAAATGACCACATAATCATCACTGAGTAGCCTTTGTGCGGAGGGAGCATTTTGGCGCCACGACGGCAGATTGGTGGCGCGGATTGTGCGCCAGCTCAATCCTCATCCGCGAGCCCATATCAAGGATCGAGGATCACCCATAATGGCCCTAATACTGGCTTAAATTATAGTCATGGTTATCATCATCATCATCATCAACCCTTTTATACCCAACATCGAACATATCATTAAAAGTGGCCATGAATGTAAGGGTCAAAGGAATAAGTAAGGCCTGCTGCCACCCCTCATCACTGCCGACCCTCGACATCTTCGATCAGCTTCATGTTATTCATACCAATTGTATGGGCTCGACTAGATCTATAAGATTATATCCTTTCCATTCTTCGTCCTCTGACTACTTTGCTCCGGTATGTGAATCTAAACTAGAAAAGAGGATAAAATCGCTGGTGAGCAGCCACAACAGTCAGTGTTAGTAGTAGTCGTCCCTATCTGGTTCCTTGACGATTAACCGTTTAAGCATTGTTGTCTTAGAGATCAAGTAGAAGAGGAACTGTTAGAAAGTGGTGCTGGTTTGTACAACAATGTATAACATCATTATCAAATGCATGGTAAGTTTCGAGAGGTGGGTGGGTGGGTTACCGCCGCCCTTATTTATGATGAGCCCTGCTGCTGCTGCTGTAGATGATGATGATGATGTATGTATACGTAAGGTTAATGGTTTATAATTAGTTCATGCTATAGATACATGTTAGCCTGTAAATAGTATATGTGCTTGGCTTATACCATAAAAAATAATAGAATCCCAAAGCCCAGACGGATTGATGAGGGCCATGAATCAGATGGCTGAAATCTACTCATCTGCCAGCAGTAGTGCAGCAGCACTCAAAGCACAACTTACACCATCGAGTGTTAAATAATGTTGCTCAACAGCAGCAGCAGCAGCAGCAAGGCAGTAGTGCTCTATACGAGCGCCGACTACTTATCTTACTGTCTCAGGTTTTTTACGTATTATGTATAGTAGTCTTGTTTCTTCTTGTTGTTGTTATACCCTTTACATGGGCAGATACTCTTCATCTACCATACCTCCTGCTCATGTTCTATGAATTATGTACAGTGAGTTGTAGTACTGAAGAAGGCAGCAGCAGCACCTGCTGACTCCTCTTATCAATGACTTATATCATACCATCACTTGAGCTGTAGCATCCTCAGTATCTAAGAATATGGGACATCAGTAATAGGACATTTAATGGATGGCCATCTACCTCAACTTATTATATAATACTACTCCTACTCAGTCTGCAGACTACGTATAAGGGTACATTCTTACGAGTTCACTGTGCCTAATTTGTTACATCTTCACTCTTAGGAGACGTTATTTATAATCTTAAGCTTAAATGAGCTCTCCTCCTCCTCCTCCTCCTTCATCTCATTATTATAATAATCACCAAGAATCGACAAGATCAATAGATATAAATGGAAACCCATCTTCATCTTCAATTGAGAGATTCTTGCATCACTTTACTTCTAAAGCATCTCCTCAATTATCGAGACAATATATTAAGGAGGGCGGCGGCGGCGGTGATGATGATGATGATAATGATGATGATAGGAAAGAGTATGAATCAGTAGTATATTAGTATGTTATATAGATTACTTCATAGACCACTATGGAGCAACAACAAGAAGAAGAAGAAGAACACAAAAAGGGATGATATCCATAATAATAATAATGAGGATCGGAAGTTACCCACACCGCTGCTGCTAACTCATGTGAACAGCAGCAGCAGCAGCAGCAGCAGGTTGTTGTTGTTGTTGTTAGAACATCCATGTTCTACTCATACTTTATATAAAGGTTATATAATAATACTACTACTGAATAAAGGTACAATGGTCTCCTCCTGAATCAGATAATGATCATGATGATGACATGCATAATCATAGTACTACTACTATAATAGATAATTGTCATGATGACGATGTTCCTATTAAACGATTAATTATTGAGAGCGAGGAATATTCAAAATCAAATAGTATAAATATAAGAAGTTCGAGGCAGCAGCAGCAGCATGGGATAATATATGACGAGTTTGAGATAGGTGGTGGTGAAAGGAGGACAATAAGTGAATGTCATTTAATGACGGGATTGAAGAAGAAGAAGAAGGCCGCCGCCGCCGCCTGTGATGGTGAGAAGAAACAAGAGAAACGGAAGCAGGACATAGAAGAAGAAGAACAGATAAGAGGGATATATGAGAAGGCATGTTTAGAGCTTAACTGTGATCCTGTTATACCACTACCATTTATTATAACTGATAATGGACAAGAGCTAATAATAGATAATAATGGGTTATCTCCACTTATACCTCCTACAAGCCAAGGGTATGCTATTTCAGTGGCACTTATAGGGTAATAGCAGTAATAAGGCCTTACCTCTTACTCTTACTTACTCATTTAACTTATTCACGGATTGAATAAAGATTATATGAGTATTACTGATAGATATGATAAACTACGACGTATTATTATAAGAGACAGCGGCCTTACTGATACTGCTGTTGGTAAAATACTTAATATGATAAAGTAAGCAAGAAGAAGGAAAATAGTATCACATAATTAATACGGTAACTATAGATATGTTAATAATAATAAGAAGAAGAATAACTTTATTGAAGACATAATACTAGATAACCTACCTTTGAGTTATAAGACTGTCGAAAGTATCTTTATGAACTATTGTCAAGGGACTATGATAAGTTTAAAAAGGTTAATATTAAAAGATGTTGGTTTGGGTGGAAATATTAATATTATTAATGATATACCTTACAAATCTAAAGTAATGATTCATCATCATGTACATCATCATCATCATTATCATACTGGGTTTAATAACATTGGCTGCAGCATTTATCAGCAGGTATATAGTAAGTGTATTGAAATACTTAAAGATGACAATAGCGATGATTATGATGATGATTATGAGTGCTATCATTACAAAGAAGAAGTAGTAGCAGTTGATAATGATAGTAATAAGATATGTATATATAATGATGTTAGATATCAGTCATTAACATTCCTCTACTTCTTCCTATAATGGTTTATATAAGGGATACATCATCATTATTAAATGAACTTAATATATCTAATATAATTATATGTCATGATGCTTGGTTATCTCTCACTTGGGCTATTGGTCATAGGTTAGTCAGTGGTTATTGGAACATACGTACATATATAATGTATACATATAAACCCGTAAGCGTTTAGGTATGTTACACTTGAAAAGCTAATATTACAATCAACAGGTTTAACGTCAGATATGGTAATTACGGTCGTCTATTTAATAAGCATTATATTATTATAAATTAATTATCAGATATCATCAATGAAGAATCTGGCTAGAGGTATATCACATAATAAATCATTAATAGATATATCATTACGGTGCAATCCTATTAAAAGTGTTACACCAGAGTTTATAATGTTATTGGAATCATTAGGGAACCATCCAGTGTTAACTCATTTGGACTTATCACAGGTATTCCCACCTTCTTCTTCTTCTTCTTCTTCTTCTTCTTGTTGTTGTTGTTGAATACTTCTTATTATTATATGTATTAGATAGAGGTATTTGGTATATCTAGCAAGAGTAACTTCCTACTCAAAAGGAGGCAGTATGAAACATTAATGGAGTTATTAAATGATAAAGTATTGAGATGCAGTCATTCTATACAATGCTTACATATGTAAGTATATTAGTACTATACATTTACTACGGATAATACTACGAGACTACCGATAAGATAATGAATCACCTATCATCAGATTTGGTTTGATGAGACATAGTTTATACTCCAGAGAACTTATCGATATTATTATTATGGGAGAGGAGGAGGAGGAGGGGGAACCTGATGTCAAAGTGATTATTAACATATCCATTAATATCCATAGTAGGTCATTATTATTATTATCTTATGTATGTCAGGGTACATGTTGGAAGAAGAATAATAATGATAATATAAATGATAGTAGAGAACTGGTAGTGTGGCGTAGAACTAGTAGTAGTAACATTGAATTCACCTATAAAGAAGGGGAAATAACTACAACGAGAATCAGCAAGATAGAACAACAACAACAACATCACAATGGTGGTGGTAATCTTACAAACAATTGGAGGATTGCTGTAGTCGAGGAAAATTATAAAAATAATAATAATAATAGTGTTGGTGGTGGTGAGTCCTATCATCATCATCATTATTACCCTAGAGATAATGATGTATATTTTAATGCTTGTTGGATATGTGATAGATGTATTGAGTATACATTCATGTAAGAATTATATTAATTAACAACAACAACAATAGTAGTAGTAGGAGTAGTATTAACAGATATGAATCTAAAGTTACCATACCAGTGGTCATGACATCATCATCATCATCATATAACAACAAATACTCATCGCAAGCAGTTGTTGATACTCAGAAAGTATCTTTAATCGGTAATAATATTAATTATTGCTATCACTGATTGAATGATTATTATTATTTGCTGCTGCTTATCAATATTCAGCATCATTCGCTCAACCTCATCAATTACCGATACCTATGCATCGCAAACAAAAAATAATTGGTGGACACAACAATAACGACTACGACGATAGTGTTACATACACAGTTACACTATTAATTCCACCCTCAGCAGCAGGTGGTGGTGGTGGTATTATCATCGCCACTTGTTATTCGTATCACTTGTTCATCTCAGACATCCCATATTACATCGCTTTCATAATAAATGACACTTATATACTTTCTAATGATAAAATGAATACAGTGAATACGAACAGAGTAAATCATCATTTTAAATAAATATATTATTATATGATAATAAAAAGGTACCATCGTTTATTATTGATAATATGTTTAACAACTTTACATCATCATCATCATCATCCGTCATCCCTGATAAAGTTAATATTATTAATAGTAAGACGAAGAAGAACTAACTTAACTTGAATAAGCATGGCATACGTGATTATGATTATGATAGTTACCCATTCAAACAGCAATAATAATAAACAACAACAACAAGAACTAAGGGATCCATCATGTATCATAATAATACATGACGAACCATCATTATCATCATCACCACCCTCAGACAACAGCATTCAGAGCAGAGACTGCATAGCAGAAGCAGCAGCAAGCTTGGAAGAAGCTTTTAATTATGATATCAAATCCTTACCTTTAACAAGCCTATGCTCATACAAAGAAGAAAAAGTATTATTAACATGTCTGAGGGCACGGTAGGGTGCTACTTGTTGTTATTGTTATTGTTGTTAGTAATGTAAGTAGTTGTTATGTAGGTACTCAACAATAAATGATGTATGGTCTATATTATTAAGTCAATCTATCTCGAATAATAATGAAGCGATATCACATGTGTCATATATTGATATTATAGACATGTTTGACAAAGCATCACAATATCATCATC
Source organism: Perkinsus chesapeaki (assembly GCA_013115145.1). NCBI lineage: Eukaryota > Perkinsozoa > Perkinsida > Perkinsidae > Perkinsus > Perkinsus chesapeaki. The sequence continues at coordinate 22,468 of JAAPAO010000176.1, forward strand.
ACAATGCTGGCTGTAGTATAAGCATCAGCATCAGCTCACAGGGATCTAACAAGAGTATAATGTTCAGATTTTAGTAAAGTGAACATGGCAACGGTTAAAGAATGTATGAATCAAGTAGAATAATAACAACATTAATAGAGTAATGATATCGTAACATCCACACCAGGTAAAGATGACGGAAAACGATACTATAATAGCATCATCGGGAAAAGGATTAGAGCATTATCATCATCATGGTGAGCGATAAGACATTACAATCGGTCAGATAAAGGATAGTATTATTGTAGATTTAGGTGATATGAAAGAAAAAGTTAAAAGGTTGTTGATGAAGGAGCGACGGGGGCGAGTGAAGAGTTTTAATGTATCATGCTTGACATGATTGTAAATGTAATATTATCAATGCTCTTCTTTATTCAGACTGGTAGTAGTATGGATGATAATACTACTACTAATACGACTACTACGGCAGTATTCTCACGAAGTCAACTTATCGAACTGTTCATACGTCTATCAATCGTCGTCGATGTTGTTGTTATCTTAAACCAGAGTAATGTTGACAAAGATTCTGTTAGTTCATCTTTTTCCAAGTAAAGGACATTAATGAGATACTTAATATTCAATATGAGCAGGTTTATCGATTATTATGTTGAACCTAATATCCTTTGGGGAACAAATCTGTCACCTTTTCCAAGGAGACTTGTGCAAACTAATGAAGTTCAAAAGGTTCGTCCTTAGTAGTGTATTTTTTGTAATCACAAGATTATTATCAGGTTTGTATGGATCATGTATCACTGTTGAGAAGCCTACATTACAAGTACGGCCAAAGCGCTGAGAAGTTTGTAGGGTTACCCAAATTATTAAGAATGATGGACAAAGAGTTCACGGCTAAGGATGGAAGGTGTTTATTCAATTTATCATTATCACCTATGGAGCTGCCTAAAGTAAATGGTGCACGCTACTAACCGAAGGAAAACTAGTTACTACTATTATAGGTTCACAGCCGATCATCATCATTGACATACGAACAATTTATCGAAGCTCTCTGCCGACTTTCCCTTGTACATCATAACCAACGTTTATCGGCTATTAAACGTTATCATATCTTAACAACAACAACAACCCCACCATCTGATAAAGTCAGTTATCGTTATTTAGGTTAATTATATCTTCAACTTTAGGGAAAGGTACCCGCCAATCATGATAGAATTGTGAATGATAAAAACGCAATGGTAAGGGAGTAACTGAAAAAGACGTAATGAAGATGAAGTGTGTTATGAGCAGATTATGAGTAGTCATGATAAATTAAAGAGAGCTGTTGGTTTGGTTATTAAACTTATACGTAATAATAGATGTGGTGTTTTAGGTAGGTATCATAATAATGGTATTTGAGATAGTTTTTGTAAGGTGGTGATATAATAAAAGGTTATGAGTTAAGCGAACGCCTTTTACAGTTATTACATGTAATCATGTCAAAGAAAATATAGTTTTGTCATTGCGTCTTGTGTTGTTACTAGTCTAAACTCTACTCGGTAATTATGACTTACCCAAATAATAATAAGTGAGGGAGGCGGAAAAGCCGTGATCCGAAGGGCTCCTTCGCAGCCTTTGTCAACCGGGCCGCTCGAGGACTGGGTAGCGCTCGCTACGAGCTGAGTCAAAGGTCATGCCCAACTGGGGTGTGGCGACAGTCAAGTTATATTGTGAACCACACTTTGCAATGGAGTCTTTCTTCGGGGGGGAGTGCGTTTAGCAAGCCGAAAGCCGAGTAAGCCCCCCTAGACTTGAATCGAGGCAAACGGGCAACTGCGACGGATCTGGGCAGCCCGACGAAGTGCTAGAAGCTGACTAGCACAGAGTGTCCATTGCTCGTTAGACAGTGAGTCGCATTAGTCGGTGAGGTAATGTTAGACTACTAATCTATAGGGACCCAGGGATTCTCAGGCAGAAACTAACAATGTGGCCACGCTCCAAACTATGGCCAGTCAGTTTCACGCGTATTGCCGCCGACCGGAACTAAGGTCGTAGGTCAATGCTCGGGTGGGTCTGAGGGGTAGTCGGTGTCCTGCGAGAAACCACCAGCATTAATGAGTGACTGGTCGGCGTGGCGAAGTTGGACTTCTTTTTTACACCATCTCAATGATTACGAGTATCTCGGCACGTATCACAATTTTGTGTCGCGGGAATCTTTCGCGCCAGCGTCGCAAAATGAGAGCTTCGTGCTTCTGAAAAGTTTTGACCGCTTCATCTTCAAGGCACGTAACGACCTCTGGTCTGCCCATTCCCCGCCGCCCATCAAGCTTGTGAAAAGTTATACTGAAAAACTAAACAACATAGAGCTTTAAGTATTGAAAAACTAGTCATCATCATCATCTAGATGAAAGGCGAATGTTGTGCCCATGTTGCTTCTTGTTTCATTATTATGCGGTAGTAGTAGCAGCAACCTCAGCTAAGTTGGAAAATGTTAGTTTCATAGCATCGATATAACCAACTTCATTATACACTAATCCATGTTTATTAAATAATTCTTTAACTCTTTTATTGACATAACCAGGGAATCTAAATTGTGGACATGATGGGAATAGATGATGTTCTATTTGATAATTTAAATAACTCATTAACCATGTTACTATTATATTATTTGTTGCAACATTCATTGTATGTTTTGAGGCGTATTCCAACCAATCAACTGTTGTATCGTTATTATTAATAACTGGTAGATGAGTATGTGATAAAGCAAAATGTATAAATATGTACATACCACCAACATGTACACTTGCTATATAACATATTAATACTGATAATAATCCATACTCAATAACCAAATAACCAATAATTGAATAACGAACCAATAACCATAATGATTCCATTATTTGTCCAGTTCTGATAATGTGTCTTGGATGGAGGTAAAATTGCCAAAAAAACGACACAAGTAATGTTGATAATGGTGCAAAGAGTATTGATTGATACTTAATCCATAATGTAGGTAATTTATTATTTAATATAGCCTTGTTGAACGCTACTAATGGTAATGTTTGTAAATCAACATCTTTACCTAAATGTTGTGGTGCTGCATGATGCTTATTATGTGCATTACGCCACCAAGCCGCTGACATACCACATCCAATACCAAAGTATAATTCTTGAATGAATTGATCAATCTTCCAATAACCAGTTAAAGAATGATGACCACCTTCATGCATTAACCAACCAGCTCGTCCTTGTGATATACCTAATATAGCACAACCAATATAAACATTATTAGTATGTAATGTTAAATAGAATCCAATCATATAAAGTATAATAACCTCCATACAACGATAAATAATATGACAAATACTTGGTTCGAATATACCTTTCTTTATCAGCTCATCTCTTAAACTTTTGAAATCATCAAGAGCTGACCTTTTAGAAGGGGTAATTATACTATTTCGTATTTTATCATCATCGATCGTACGTGATGGTAATGTATTCAATATCTTATCAGCTTTAACACTTCCCGTATGAAATTCACGATATGCATCAGTTGCATCATTACCAATATTAAATAATATAATTTTACCACCAGGATGACGATTAATAAATCTAGTTATATCATATATACGATTATTAATGATAATCTCAATAGGTTTATTAGTATCGCTTGTTTTATTATTAGTAGTAGTAGCTACCATAATAATAAAAAAGAAGAAGGGGCCTAATAACAAGATAATAAAAGGAATATATAAAATAAACAAGAAATCAACAATGATAATAATCATCATCATGATAAATATCCAATAACCATTATTATTTATATTTATTAAATAGTAATAGTATTACAGTCTAACTAACATACATCCACTTCATCGATGATATAGTCTTCTTTACATAATACTCTTTTATTTGCTCTTGTTCTTGTTTGATGATAATCTTTTAATATTTCTTATAACATTATAATGTAATGTAGATATAGCAGCAGTTGTACAATTTAATATATTAGTCTCTTTATATTCTAAATTCAGTTCATTAGCTATTTCTTTAACTAATGGTGTTGTATATGGTAAATTATGTCTTGGCATAGTAGGAAATAAATGATGCTCAATCTGCATATTTAAACCACCAGTGATATAAAACCATAATTTATTTTCAAACTTTGTATTAGTAAATGAACCAATATTAATAGTAGTCTTTAATGTTTGACGTATTAATGATAATGAACTATTACTATCTATTCTAGGTTCATTATAATGACTAGCAAATACAACAATAGCAGTTAAGAATCCACTTAACATATATGATAATAATATTATTAACCAATAACCAGTAGTATATATAATATATATAATAAATATAATATGTAATATTATAGCTATTGAATCCCTTCTAGCATGTTTACGTGTATACTTATTAATAGATTTACTTTGTCTAATACATACCATAATTGATTCATATAACCAATATATATGTAACAATGTTAACATTGGTATATAATAACATGCTTGATATTTATTAATATTACCAACATTAAAATCCTCATAAAAATGTAATGGTGGTTGTGTTAATATATCTGGATCATGATTATATTGATTAGTTAAAACATGATGTGTATTATGTCGTAATTTCCACCATAATAATGTATTCCCTCTAAATAAAGCAGTTAACCAAGCTAAATAATCATTAATATTACACCATTTAGTATTAGATATTAATAATGATGTGTGATGTGACCAATCATGTCCTAACCAACCTAATTGAAACCATCCAAAACCAATTAATAATATACACCATATTTTACCATTATAATTACCATAATTACCAGACTCCAATTCATTATTCATATTTTGTGATATACTTAATAATAAAGCAAAACCAATGATAACCAAACCAAATGATATGATAGCTTTGATTACTTCATATCCAAAATTGGCTTTAAACCAACCATTACGTCTTGCTTTGGATTGTAGTCTATAATAAATAAGCTGCTCATTTGTTAATAAACCTTCATCAATACCAACTTCATTATTATTATTATTATTTCTATATTTAATAATACGTTCGATAGCTTCTTCAGAATGCATAGCCATGATAACATCGGTCGCATCTTTATTATTAAATGCTCTTAATACTTTAGAACCACCTGGATGATAACTTAACCACCATTCACTTATATTAACCCATTTACCGAATAATTTAATATTCATAACATTATCTTTATTATTAGTCATATTATTATTGTTAGATATGATAGTATTATTATTATCAACCATGATAATAGTAATAAATAAGGGGCCTGATGTAGACTAATAATAATAATAATGATGATGATACACTTAACAAAACAACAAGTATATCATAATAATAATAACCTTACTCAATATCATTAAAAAACTATTAATCTACTTCTTATTCTTCTTCTTCTTTCTTATTATTATCATAATTTTGACTCTTAATAGCCAACCATATAGCAGAATTACATTTAAAACCACTACCAAAAGCCAATTGTAATATCCTATCACCAATTTTAATACGATTATTAACTTCAATATATTCTAATTCATACCAAATACTACTACTACTTGTATTACCCTTATTGTATAATACACTACGACTAGGTAATATATCATAATCACTTAATTTAATATTATATTGTAATGAATCTAATACACCTCTACCTCCAGCATGTATACACCAATGATCGATACATTTCCTGAAATCTGGAATATATAACGAAGATGATGATTTATTATCATTAAATAATATATCATATTTAACTTTAATAATAGATAATAATACTTTAATAATCTCTCTATAAGGTAATATTAATTTACCTAATCTTTTAAAATTCTGTTTAATAGCAATACCAGCTACTTTAATAATACTTTTTTGTAATCTTAATGTTATTATATTATTACTACTATCATCAGTTTCAATAATACTCTCAAAGCTTTCTTCACCAATAACTTGTGTTCTTACAGTATTTAATAATTTATATTTACTTATATATCTATCATTATATTTGGATGATAATATAATAGCAGCAGCACCACATCTAAATAATGTATTACCCATTAATGGTTCACGATCATTACCACGGTAAAAGCACCTTGTTAATATCTCAGTTGATACTATTAATGCCCTTGTATTAGGCGTATCATTTAATAATCGTTTAGCTAAATCAATAGATATTATACCAGCACTACATCCCATACCACTTAAATTATATGTAATAATATCATCTCTCATATTAAAATGATTAACTATCATCGCTGCATGCGATGGTATAGGATTATACATGGCACAATTAACAATAACATAATCGATACTTTTAGGGTTAATATTAGGTATTTTATTTAATAATTTATTAACAGTATTAATAATAAGTTCTTTAGCTTCATATCTGGTATTATATGATGTAGCATTAACTGGTTTATTAGTATTAATACAATTAACAACAGCAGGTGGATATGCACCGCTTTTATCAGGACATGTACCAGAACGTTCTAATAAACGTTCCATAAACTCAATTGATTCTTCAGTATAACAATCTTGTATTTTAGCTATATTAATAATATCATTATGGCTTACTTTCCATTCTAGAGGTGCTTCAAATTGAGCATGATCAATACAATATATATGTGGTGAATTCATATACCACCATAATAATATTAATAATGATATAATAATAGATATTATTATATAATAATTAATAATAATAAAACATATCATTATTAATATAATATTACTATATATTAATAACCATTCTCCATAATAGGTCATAAATATAATTAAATAACCCACAAACCTCATACGTATAGTACTACTCGATAATTTATTGTTATTATTATCATTGCTGTTATTACACATTAAAGGGAACTATTAAGGGGCCTGCTGAAGAAGAAATAAGCAACTATAATAATTAATAAAGCATCGTCGATGATACTAACACCAACGATATGCGGACAATTAACGGATTGCACGCATGCGCATGAAAAGATTGTCTACTATAGTAGTTGTGCGAAGCGAAACGTCGGAAGGCGTTGATGATGATGAATTTAATGATGATAATGGTGAATATCCTTTATTATTATTAATAGGATGATGATGATTTATTATTAATAAGATATTGAATAGGGATAATAAGACACATTACAATACCAGTAGAGTACTATTATTAAATATACTATTTACATTAATTATTATTTCAATACTACAACAATATTACCCCTATACTATTAATATAGGTATTCTACTATACTGCTACCCCCATTTATTAAATTAATCAACAACCATGTTGTGTTATCATTATTCAATTTAACTAATAACACAACCAACAACACTTTTGTTCTTTTTGTTGTTATTAACAACATTATTATATATTGATAATATCATGGATATTCCTAGTAATGTATGCTTTACTTAATATTATTGAATTATTATTATTAGATAATCTCATCATCCTCATCTTTAAATCATCATTATCATACTTACTCTTTGTTATCTGAATATAATAGAATGGAGTACGGTAGTATTCTTAATATAACTTACTATATTATTAATACAATTATTATTATTATCTATCTTAATATTTATTAAACATGTATTTATATCCATTATATATCTTGGTATAATGATATTATGCATATCACCATTTATTGCTGTATACATGGATATTGTACTATACGATATAGTAGTCGGATTATTACCACCACCACCACCAACAACAACACTATTAGTATTACCTAATAATAATATATATTATAATAAATATAATTATTATTACCACCATCATCATCACCACCACCTTTCATGGTCATAATAGATGATGATGTTTTGCCTACTATTAATGAATTATCTTTAAGTACTTGTATATATGATGATTTATCATTTAATAATATTATTGCTATATAATCTCTATTGGGCAATAGATCAGGTAATGCTAAAAACAGCAGCAGCATCATCATCAGCAACAGCAGGAGGATATATAACGTTTGTTAATAATAGAGATAATATTAGTAATAGTGTTATTATTATTACATCTTATATTATCACATGAACCATATAATATTCTTATCCTAGTAGTATTACCATTATTAAATATATTATTATTATATATATTATCATTATCTAATAATATACATCTAACTATATACAATATTATTATTATTACTATTAATAATATATGATGATGTTACTGGTTTAGAACAAGTTAATTTAATTGATGGAGCATATAATTCCCAAGCACTATATTGTGATGCTGTTGATGATGATGAGCATGTATTCCTAGATATCATCATAACCTATTAATATATATCCAACTTAATAGTGTATTATTATTACATATCCTTTAGGTATATAACATATTGTATATAGTATATCCTCTTTAACATCATCACCACCACTATTATTATTATTATCATAATTATTAGTATTACCTCCTTTATTATCATCTATTATTGTAGTATTAGAAGATGGCTGATTATTTAATCTCAAGTTAGTTGATACCTACGACGTTATACAATACTAACATACTACTATATTACAACTACTTTATCAACAACAACAACATCGTCATTAATATCATCATATCTATTAATAATATTTACATATTATTATTACTATTATTATTACCTATTCCGTTCCCATAATTCATATTCTAATAATGAACTTCTACTCTTTGATACATTATTATTACTAATAATATACATATTAGTTCATTATTATTATATTATTACTATTACCTATAATTGGTGTTGGATACTAATTGTTGGATACTAACATAACCAGTTGATAATGTAGCACCATCTTCACCTTCAATCCTTCTACCCGCCTCGCTCTGACAACTATAATTACTATTTATATTTATTATTATTACTATTACCATTGAATATATACAATTAGTAATTATATAACATTTATTAATATTCATTAATGTATTAACTACATCACTTTTCCTTCTATTAATAATATCATTTGATGATGCTTTAAAGAAGTATTCCAATGGATAAAATAACATAACTGTCTTATATGATATTATTGATAATGTACCTATCTTATAGGTATAATTCACCATTCAATATTAATACACTAGTATGTTATCTTTATTATTACCAATAGTTGCATGCTGATCTCTAATATCTATACCGTATCTTTCATTATCACTATTAATTATTATCATACCTATATAATCCTTATTATTATCAATATCAGGGATACCTAACAACAATATATAACTCAAGCAACATATACAGTATAATAACAACAGTAATACAACAACAACAACAACAACAATATCTCCGTTATTATAATTACTACCATTATAATCATCTTTACAATCACCAAATAACAAATGTAATCTACTATCCTTATTAATATTATCTAATGTATATCTTAATTTATTCTCATTACTAAAATCTAATGTATGCCCCAATTCTTGTATAGGTTGATTACCTAATAATAATAAGACTAATTTATAATAGTACAATAATCATAATTATATCACCAGATATAAAATCAATAATATTTGATGGTGATATCTTTTTAGAGCATGATAGTTCATTATCTGGTGCTGCTACTGCCATGTTATTATTATTGCATATCCTTCTAGACATATATAACTGATAATATATATAATTATATTACTGATATTATTATATATATTACTGATCCTTTAGGTATATAACATAATATTATATCAAGTCCAATTCTATTATTATCTAATAATAATTATAATTTACGATATTATATATATTAGTATTACCACTGGATGTCTCATTTCTTAATTCAGTTAAAGCTGGTGTTGTTGTTGTTGATAACCTATTATAATGTTTATTATTATTATCAATATTATGCGCTATCTAATAAAATAAATATCATTTATATTATGACATTATATATTACTCTAATAATATCAACATCATCATCTTCAGTATTATATTCCCTAATTTATAAGTTATATTATAATATATTATATTATTACCTATTATTTATCTCTAATAAACTATCCTTATTATTATTTATATTATTATCCTTATTATTTATATTATTATCCTTATTATTTATATTATTATCCTTAATATTATTTATATTATTATCCTTATTATTTATATTATTATCCTTATTATTTATATTATTATCCTTATTATTTATATTATTATACGTTTCTTTACCTCTTAATGCTGCCAATGTTAAGAAAGAATAATCATCTATAGAATATGTTAATACCTAATAATATTAATAACTATTATTAATATATATACTATTACTATTAAATATGGTATAATATAATGATATAGTACAATACTGACATACATTCAATAATAATAAAAGTATTAGCTAAAGTTTAAATAACACTTTACGACCATCTCCCCCCATATCTACATAGTCAATTGATAGTGTCAATAATAATCATAAGGTTCATTGTTAAATAGTGGGCTGCTATCATCAAATGTTATTAGTATTGACTGTAAGCTACGGTCAGAATGAAGCTACTAGTAATGGATCGAAGGTGGTGGTGGTGGGAACTAGACTAACAACACTAACCACCACACACTCCTAATCATATACTAAGTTAACATAGACACAATATAGATAAGGAATCTGGTCATACAGCAGCAAGCTGTTGGATAGTTATCTACCACCGTAGGCGAAGCAAAAAGGGAAGAGGGTCTATTACATACAGGGTCACCGCTAAGGGACACCTTGTGTTACAAGTATGATCTATACTTCATTAATAACAACTAACCGGCAGCAGCAACCACGCAGGTCGTCATCATCATAGGGGGCCCTATATTGCGCTGTTCACTTTAGCGCACGCCCAAATGATCGATATCTTATAGAGTAACAATTAGTGGTAGGTTTGAGTTGGGTTATTGTTGTGGCTTTGATGAGTATATTACCTGAACCTAAAGCCAGACGACCAAGTAGTAGTAGATTAACTGAACCATTATTAGGAAATAGGAATAATAAAAAAGTACGATATAATATTAATAATAATTATTATGATTATTAGGATGATAAAATAAAAGAAGATACTTTTATTAATAAATATTTTGGTAATAATCATTTAAGTAATTTATATTATATTATATCAGGTACTGATACCCAAAAATCATCATTATTTCTGGCATTAAGCGCTTTAATATATAATATTGATACATTAATAAGATTAATAATGCAACATTTTGGTGATAGAATAGATCTTATTATATATATGCTTGGACTAACATTAATATCATATGGTGCTTATAAGGGTTATATATGCAGTTCACCTAATAATATATTATATACTGCATTTTATCCTGGACAATCCATACATCCATTAAAAGATAATTGGTTTAATATACATCTTGGTACTGGTTTACTAATATCATCACAAGCTATATTATTAGGAAGTGTTATATATTTATTAGCATCTATAATTGAACTTATTGAATCATTTATTATTAGTTATAATATAGCATATAGTAGTAGTATATGTAATATTATTGGTGGTATATTAATAGTTATATCATCATATTATAATAATATAGCTACTTATCCCGAGAATATGTTAAGACCATTCGATCCACAAATTGTTGAGTATTTAGAAAAGAATAATAAACAATGGTTAATAAGGCATATTGGTACTGATATGCAAATGGCATCATGGTCATTATTAATAACATCAATAATATGGTTTATTATATCAGCAATATCATTTGATTACTTTACACCGCCTGAATGTGGTATACCGTATTTTACTGTATTAAACCTTATTTGCAGTATATTACTTGGTATTAGTGGTTATTATTCATTAAGACAATCATATAATGAAGGTACTAAATTTGATACATTATTAGTTAATGTGTTTAATAATGTACCTAATAAAATGAAAGATGATGAAGATGATGATATTATTGATTTAGAGAAGGGCAATAGTAGTAGCAGTATTGGCGGCGGCGGTGGTGGTGGTGGTGTTAAGATATCATCAATGGTTGATGTGGTGGTGGATGATGAGGAACATCCATTGAATAATATAAATAATAGAGATATAGTTGGTTTAGTCGACATGCAAGATGTTATTAATGAATCTTATGCATATATTAATAATAACAATTGGTATTGTGATGAGACTACAGATGAAGAACCTGTTATACATAAGCTGACAACAACAATAATAGGATCGGCGTCGGCGGCGGTTGGTAATAGTAAATTAATACATAACGACTTGGCATCATCATCACACACTGATAATATATCCAATAATAATGATGAAGATATATTAATACCACCACCGCCCCCACCTCCTGGAGGTATTGAGAGTGTTACTGAAACTACTAAAATATGGTATTATCGTAATAATAATAATGCGGTTAAATGTAGTGATATATTAAATGGGATTGATGCATTATTAGTAGCAGCGGTACTACAAAGTAAAGAATTTAAACAAAGTGTTATTGGTGATAGTGATATTGGTAAAGTATCAATAATTGATGAACCAGATGGTAAAACATTTATATATTATGAGAGACATCCCCCAGATCCGCCTATGCCATTATGTGAATCAACTTATTGTAGTCATATTGGTATACCTTATAACAGTGAAGAAGACGACGAGGAGGAGGAGGAGAGTTTAATATTAGTTGAATGGGGTATAGCAACAACAACAACAACAACCCAAGCATCAGCATCAGCAGTAGGCACAGCAACATATAATGTAATAGAACATATATAATATGTATATATTATTACGTATATATGTTTATAGGTTAGTAATAGGTATGGTAATATAATAGATCCTAAAGCTGCTAGAGTAGATCCATATAGGGTATATTATTTAACATCATTACCTGGTGGTAAAACTAAGATAACAAGTGCGTTGTATATAACGATACCACATAATAATAATAAAACACCACAATTCTTAATAAATGAGGAATTAAGGAAAGCACCTGAGATATTTGCAGATTTAAAAGTATTCTTAAATGATGAAGAGGCAATGGTACAGGTAATAATAATAAGGGTGGTATATATAGGTAGTGGTGTTAATAATCATCATTATTATTGGAGTCATGATGGTTATATATTATAGGTTATTGGAGATTTAGAATTTAGAATATGGCAAGATATACATAGAAGAATAACACCATTATTAGCCGGTGTATTAGTAAGAGCATCACCAGCATATAGATCAATGATAGCTACCTTTCCTGGATTAAGAGCTAAAGTACCAATGTCAATACCAGTATACATGCATAGTAGATATATGTCATCGGTGATACGATATAATGAGGAGGAGGAGGAGGGTGATATACATCCGCTGCATAATACACCAGTAACATTATGTGATGCGATAACTGATGATGGTATATTAAAAGCATGTAGTATTGGTTTACAATTTATATCTAATGAATATGAAGATTGGATATTAACTAATAATAATAACACTAATAATAGTATATTACATAATCCATTTAATAAACAACAACAACGGAATCCATTTAAATTGAATATATGGCGACGTAAATTAAAAGGTGAAAGTATAGATCCATACAGGATGCAATGTAAAATACAGGGTATTGATCCATTAACATTGGCAACTATATGGTGGTCAAATGAAGGGAAATTCCGTACAATAAATAAAGAATATACTGGTATTGAATCAATTAAAGATGTTACACCAGCATCAGTAGCATCAGCAGCCCCATTAAATGGGGGAGTGGGGGGAAGTGATGATAATATTAAAGTATATAATGAGATATTAAAAGGTCATGGTACTATGCGAAAAAGAGAATGTAATATAATTACTATAATAAAGGAATTATCAGCAACTAAAGTAATAATACTAAATAGTATTATTATCGTATTTATTATTATTAGGTTATGGTTATTGATTATTCGGTAGTATTATCAAATATATTACCTAATAATAATAAATCATCATTGGTACATGTTAATATATTTAATGTTTATATATTCGAAAATGATAGTGGTGCTAATACGAAGATAACTATAGCTGGTTTAGTACCATTTGGAGGAAAAACTGAAAAGTTAAAGCTGAAAATAATGGCTGAACAAGAAGTAAAGTAATAATAAATATAATAATAGTATTGTTGTTCTTATTATTACTATTATTGGTGTTGTTGCTGTTTACAGATCACAAGAACATTTTATGACATTTATGTATAATTATTTTACTGATACACCAGAAGGTAGATTATTGGTTACCAATACTAGAACCAAAATATTAGGAAAAGTAATATTATTATTAATAATATATTATTATAGTTATTATTAATAGGTATGGCAACCTATACTATGTGGTGGTTTAACTAAACTACAACTACAGTTCTTGAGAGCTAACTCTGATGCATTCAATATGTTACTTAATGAAGATGATCATATTAACTCAATAACATCATCATCATCATCAACGACAGCAGTAGCAGCAGGAGGAGCAGGATCAGCAAGGAGAAGAAATAAAGAAAATAATGGGTAATATTAGTATTTGCTGCTGCTGGTTGTTGTTGTGACTATTTATGATATTATTATCTATGTACAGTGATGATAAACATATTGGAAAAGCATCAGCAGCAGCTGCAGCATCATCATCAGCAGCAATGTCGTCATCCGTATCACGTTTAACAAATAAAGATAATATAGTAAATCAAGGCGTCTTACCAAGAAAAATAAGGTAGTAATTAGTATGGTGACAAGGTGATAGTAATATTATAGATCACGCCAAACAACAGGGGATAATAGTATAATAATGAGGAATAATAATAATGGGATCAATGATGATAATAATAGGGAGAAAAAGGATAAAGTATGTAGTGTTATGTAAATAATAATAATAAGAAGAAGATTGATTATAATTTACCAATTATATTAGTAATATCATCTTCATCATCGATTATCTATCATTATTACCATTATTGTTATATTATTAAGTAGATGTTAGCTAGCCCACCCACCACATTACGTTGCTCTATTACTACTTATTCTACTACTGGTTCAATGATGCTTAATAATATTGTGTTAATAATATTATGATATTAGTTATTATATAATGTCAATAACATCATCAAAAGAAAGAATAATTAAGGAATATACTGAAGATGAGCATGATGATAGGTTAATAATAATGGAAGATAGTGTTACTAAAGGATGGAGTATATTATCATTAAATATTAATGATGGTATAATAATAAATAATCCATATAAGGTTATTAAATTAAGAGTATTAAGAGGTGTTATTGATATACTTGGAGCAGAATTATATCCATCAAATATAATATATAATATAGGACCATCACTACCATCATTATCATTAATAAATATTAAAGCAACAACAATAATACAACCCGAAGCAGAAGCAGTATCATCATCATCATCATCATCAGCTGCAGCAGCAGCAGAAGCGAGGTGTGGATGTAATAATAAGGAGGGAGAATATGTGAATAATAATAATAATAATAATATGTATGCGGATGAGAAGGAATATATATCAAGTGAATATAATAAAGATTATCCTGTTATTATAGCATTATCTACTACTAATAAGAATGATATTATATATTATTATAATAATATAATAAATAATAATATTAATGGATATAAAGTGTTCACAATACCATTTCAATGGTATAATACAATAGATTATATTATTAATAGATGTGGTTTATTATCGAAGGCTACTACTACTACTACAAATAATAATAATAAGTTTATTAAGGTAATGGTTGTAGGTGGTAAAGGTGCTGGTAAATCATCATTTATTAAAAGTAGTATAAATGGAATATTAACAAGAGGAGGGCGTAATAGTAATAATAATAAAGTAGTAGTTAGAGTTATTGATTTGGATTGCGGTCAATCGGATATATCACTACCAGGTTGTATTACATTATATGATTATGTAATAATGATAATTAATACATTATATGAGGTTAATATGATCAGCAGGTTAATATATCATTATCACCCTCCCCAACATTAATAACATCAACACTACCATCGGAAAGAAAAGAAGGTGGAAATGATTATGATAAATCAATACTACTACATTATGAGCTTTATACTGGTGGAACAACACCATCGTTGAATCCGATGGATTATATTAATAAATGCTATAAATTAATAGATATGGCATTGATGATGGAATTGGATAATAATAATAATAATAAGTGTTGTTGTATACCAGTATTAATTAACACCCCCGGATGGTTTAGTGGTTTAGGAGCCCATATATTGACATTATTACGTTATTATATTAAACCTGACATTGTTATTAATATTGGTAATAATAACATATTGGATAATAGTACTTATTGGTATGATCTATGTAATGGTAATAATCCATTAATACCGCAGGGGTTATCAACAATAACAAAAGGAGGAGGACAGCAGCAGCAGGAGGAAGTAGGACCATACGGTGAAGATATTATATTACCATCACCAATGAAGGATTATGATAATGATAATAGTAATAATACATTATTATCTATACCTAAATCAGCTGATTTGAGATGGTTGAGGTATGCATGTTATTTTAATAGTAATATTATTGGTAAACCTTATCTATGGCATACTGTAATACCTCATACATTCTTTAATAATAATAATAATAATATTAAATTATTACATATTAATAATATTAATAATATCAAGATAATGGAGAATGATAAGATTATTGATATTAATAATAATGGTAATGGTGGTAGTAGTAGTATTGATGATGATTTAGTAGTAGTATTAGATGGTATATTAGTTGGGTTGTTAGATAGTAATGATTATTTATTATGTCAAGGAATAATACATAATATTAATAATAATATTATAAGTGTATGGATACCTAAATACAAGAATATTAATAATAATGATGTTGTTTCTATTGTTAAAGGTAATATTGATTGGTCACCTAGAGGCTCATCATATTATACTAATACTAATAGTAATACCAGATTATGCACCAATGATGAAAGATATTTCTTACCCCATACACTTAAAAATGAGCCAATAGCACGAGGATCTAATCCAAGAACAGATTTGAAAAGGAGGAGATTGGAGCAGCGTCATCATCATCATCATCATCAATAGTAGTAGCAAGAACATACAGGAGGCTGTATAGAAATAGTATTATTAATATATATTAACAACAACAACAACGTACAATAACAGTTAATGTTTCTAATATAAACTCCTTCTTCTTCTTGTTATTGTTATTATTATTATAGCAGTTATTCCTTTTATATTGATACATTTAATAATAATATCATACTACTAATAAGATAATAATACTATTTATAATATTATTATTAATATTATTGTATTCATCCATGGTATTAATAATAAATGATATAATAATAATAATAACATATATTATAATAATATCAATTAAATGTATTATATTATCACGAGGATACAATATAATAGTAAGTAATAATAATAATAATAATGACGATCTACTACAGTATACTACAGTATATTATTGTATTATTCAGACTGATGTGTTCCAAAATAATAAGTATTATTATATTATTAGAATATTAATAATAATAGTATTAACTATAGGGTCACCAATTATATCAATAATATACCACAACTACCATTATTATTATAATACTAATACTCAACACCACCACCACCAGCAGCACCTTATTGAATATTTCAGGTAGTAATATTAGTAGTAGTAATATTATCGTTGTTATTGATTATCGTTAATATTAAGGTATTTAGAAGATATAGATATTATTATACATAGTATGGTTATTATTAATATGATAATAATGTTATTAATAAAAGGTTATTTAATACATATATTAAATAATATGTATAATATAATATTTATTATACCATCACACTTACATCATCATGTTTGTCATGCTTAATAATAATAATAACAACAACTTATTGTTGTTGTTTATGATGATACTGATAGTTAATATTGTGTTAATAGTAAGTAGAATTAAGTTATATAATAATACCAATGATAGATAATGGTGATAATAATAATAATAATCGTCTTAAAAGGTTAACCTGTATAATGGATAGGAGGATGATGACGATGATGGTAGACGATGTTGATGATAATGATAATGATGATATTATGTTATTACTACCATGGTGATGGTATTATTATTAGATATTGTATAATATATCCATTCTTTTAGGCAGCATAGTACCACACCGCCACCACCACCTCATCATCATCATGATGAACATAATAATATAATAATACCCCCGCGTAATGAAGATGTTGATAATGATATTAATAATAGTTATACCAATTATGATATGCCCCTCCCTCCGCCGCCTTGGTTATATAATACATTATTAAGGAATAGGGCTGCTACTATAATACAAAGAGCATATCGTTATTATATAAGACATAGGAAGGCAATGATGATAATGACGAGTTTGAGTATATAGTTAGACATTATTATTAGATAATAATATCGTATAATAATATATTAATAAATGAGGCTGCTGCTATAATAATACAAAGGTATTGGAGAAGATGTTATATGAATAATAATAAGGTAATAATGATAAATATGTTATTACATATCATTATATATATAATTTATATATCATTATATGTCGGACGTCCAGCCTAAGCTGGTATGAAAGTTAATAGAAATGAGTTCCATCAACTTTCAGATGAATACTGCGGCAAAAGCAAACAGTGGGACCACCTTAATGTCCATTTAATATATACCCACATGAGGGTATACCCCCTAACACACGTCTAAAAATGTGAATAGTAATACTAATACTAGTCATACGTTGACATGCGAGCAAATGAACAGGCAATAAAAATGCGTTATTTAATACATTCGGTAGCGATTTGGAAATGACACCAGTAACCCCTATAACAACTGGAACTGGATTGCTATTCTATTTCAGTAACCCGGATATAACAATGCTAACTGCTCTTGTAATAATAAATAAGCTTGATATTCCCCTCTTTTCTAATAACCCCAAAGTCATTGGAAACAGCTATCTCAGCAACAATCACTATCTTTCTAATGTTAATAAGAACACATAAAATATCAGGCTTATAATGATGCTCAAGGGTGAATGGTGTGAATCGGGGGGGAGGGGCTGATCCCAATATACACTGTATACTCTGTCTGGTGATACACATGGTGGTCTCGTCGTCGTCGTGGTCCACCACCTATCCTGAAACTCAATACCAAGCAACTCAAAACATGCCTCTCTATACACAACATGCCAACTGCAATTCTATTATGCCTATCCAAATACTCATACACATCATTTGCCACAGTTGTTGTGCATATCCAAGATGCAGGTATGCATGAAATACAGTTTCAACCTAATCAGCTGCTCCACACAATTAGCAGTAGTAGCAGCAGCAGCAGCTACATGAAACATTTTAAACCCCCTTACAATAAAAATTAATAATATTATTCTCACCTAACAACTGAGCTTGGATTATTGGATAATAATAATAACTAACAACTGCTACTTCATTTTTATTTGGTAGTAAATTTTGAGGAATTCTCAGATACGTATAAGTTAAGTCATCACTTTCAAGATACTTAACATTATTAAGTGACCCTATAACATTGTCAGCCTTACAATTAATACCAAACATTCCCTTAGTAACATATTTCTGAAGTAGTACCCCTCATTTAGATCACATTGTCATCAGCCTGATCCAGAAATAGGTTTATGGTAGTATTATATTACTATATAGGTAATATATTACAAAAGACACAATGCACAGATTAAAATACTAAAGGCATGGAGAAGAAGAAGAAGAAGGAGTTATAATAACATACCTGATCATGATGATCATAATGATACGATCATGAATACCTTTCCCTGTTATTATTAATAGTTATTATTAATAGTTATTATTACCGAGTGGGTGAAAGCCCATAATGGCTCAATAGGGAAGAACGATATAGCAGACACCCTTGCGAGGCTAGGAGGCATTAGCAGCAGCAGCAGCAGAAGAAGAAGGTCCAAGAAAACAACAAGAGTAGGAATTCCCGAACCCTTCACCCCCGCCGCCGTCTAAGAACGTTCACGGTGCACTGGACGAACGAAAAAGACACCAACTGTCGGTACTGTGGTAGTAAGGAGAACGAAACAACGGTACACCTTCATCAGTGTACTACCTGGAGTAAATGGAGAGACCGCTGGAGACCTGGCTGACAGTTGCTCTAAAACTAACCAAGAGCAACCTTATGACCCGGCGAGGCCTCGCTTGGTATGCCTCGGTATTTGATCCTAGGAGGGGGTCTGGGTCTGGCACGCCTTCTCGATTTCGGGTTTAACATACCAGCCTGCTAACTGGCTCGTTTAAGGCTGCTGCTCAGCCTTAAGCTTAAGGTGCAGCGGCGGCCATACTCCTATACTGGCGGCACTCTCCTGCTACTGCTGCTGCTGCTGACTGGTGAAAGGGGGCAGAGAAGGGCTGATGCACTATAGTTATTATGTTATATAGTTTTTTCTCTTTATTATTATGGTATTAGCTGGTAATGATCGTCGAGCGTATGATGAACTGTTAAAAGGGGAAATAGGACATTTTCGTAGCGAAGTTGGTTTAGATAATAGAATGGATATGGTATCATCAAATTGGTTACCAATGTAACAACGATAAAAACAATAATAACATTATCACAAGATCATCCTTTTACTGATTATTATTAGATTCCTCTATTATACAACTGATAGATTATTCAAAACTGGATTTCAGAAGAAATTAGCAATAATAACACTTAAAGAATTAGTTAAATTACCGTACGCTAATCCACATTATATATGTAATAATAATAATAATAACTATTACTACTACTGGTTATAGTGCCAATAACAAAAAGAAGAAGTGAAACAACAACAACAACACCTATACAATTAGCTGTATCATCTATTGACGGTGAATATGGTATTGAAGCCCTAAAATGGTAGTAGTAATAATAATAGTGGTTATTGTTGTTGCTGTTGTTGTTATTGTTGTTGTTGTTGATATTAGTTTATTAAGTATAGATGGTTGTAAAGAACGTTGTGGAGTTATGGTAACATCTGATGGATATACAGCATTAGAAATAGCTAAGTTAAGGAATATACCAAAGATGATAGAATTATTAGTAATAATCATAATAATGAATAATAACTATTATTATTAATAATAATAGGATGAGTTGAATATGGGTAAACTATCAAGTAACAATAATATATTAAAGAGGATATATAATAATAATACGAATAAAGACGAAGAACGACAAGAGCAGAAGCAGGAGGAGGAGGATGATGATGAGCAACCATATTATGATATAAATATGCGGGATGATGATACACACAATGATAATATCAAAGATAATAATAATAATAACAAGTTACAACATAGAACGAGAACATCATCAACATCAACAATACTAGCAGATAGTAAGGACAATTAAAGTATATATTATTATATACAGTTATTAGATAACATCATTACAACAACAACACCATCATCAACTAGTAGAAGTAGGGTGACATCATCATCATCATCATCACCATCGTATCAATATCGTAGTAGTGGTAGTAGTCTACACAGTTGTTGTATATGTAAAGATGATGATGATAATAATAATAATACTTATAATGGGTAATTAATGATAATAATTATGATGATGATTATATTATTATATTATTTGTATGGTTAGGTTAGTAAAATGTGATAAATGCAATAGATATGCACATAAAACATGTTATAAAGGTTTTATTATCAAAGGTGGGTCGATGACACAAAAGGGACGGCGACACAATAAAACATCAACAACAACAAGAATATGTTTATCATGTCGAGCGGTAATAGCAATGATGATAGTGTATTATTGTTGTTATTGTTGTTGTAATAGGGTTCATCATTACCATTCAAATGTGGTATTTGTAATATGGATGATAATAAAGGTTCATTAATGGTATATAGAAGTGATTTACCTGGACAGTTTGTACATTTAAGATGTTCCTTATTTCTTAAACCAGATCGAGTAGTAGTCATTATTATTAATAATAAATAATATGTTACTATAAATAATATAGTCAGTTACGGCAAGATGCTTTATATTCAAATGATAAACTGCAAATTATTGGCAATTTAGTTAAGATTGGCCGTCGTAGACATTGTTATATATGTTCTAAACCTGGAGGTGTAATAATTATTATTGTTATTTTATCCTACTACTACCACTACTACTTGTTATTTAGTTTCGGTGTGGTTATCCTGGTTGTAGTGTACGTTATCACATAACTTGTCTTGATAATAATAATAATGATTGTTGTGGATATGGTGGATACAAAAGGATAATAAGAGGACCAGGAAAGAAGATAACAGTGAATAATAATATTGCGATGGAAAACTTCGAAAGAATGACTAAATGTAGTCATTCATATTTGAGAATGTATTAACAATAATAATAATACTACCAAGTTGTTCTTGTTCTTGTTCTTGTTGTTGGTGTTATTATTTATTATTATGATTAGATATTGCTCAAGACATATTAATGATAATTTATGTATATGTGGCGAAAGGATAACAAATGATGATAAAGAAAATAATAGGACAATGGATTGCTCTCTAAAAGGTAATATGAAATTATAATAATTTTGTTCTGTGTTATATTGAAATATATAATGTATTAATATAAAAACGGGGGCATGCTTTGGCTTTGGCAGGTAAAGGATGTGTATATGGTACATTACATAGAAAATGTATATTTAACAGAATGAACAAAGAAGAAGAAGAATTGGGAAAAGAAGGAGTCATAAATAATAGAGACGACGAACCATCTACAGCAGGCCCCTCCTCCTCCTGCAGCTGCAGCTGCTGTTGTCCTCATTGTAATGATTATTATTGAAGGAGTACTATTCAATATAATATTATTATTATTATTATCAGGTGAATTTTGTATAT
Source organism: Perkinsus chesapeaki (assembly GCA_013115145.1). NCBI lineage: Eukaryota > Perkinsozoa > Perkinsida > Perkinsidae > Perkinsus > Perkinsus chesapeaki. The sequence continues at coordinate 45,353 of JAAPAO010000176.1, forward strand.
CATCATCTGGTAAATTACCACTAGGTCCATGTTTAAAAACATGTATTTATTGTAATTATGCCTATCGTGATAGGTAATTAGGTTATTACTACTACTACTACAATAGATGTGTATTATATCTCTGTTATTATTAGGATAATATCATCTGATGAAGAGTCTGATGGTGAAGAACTGGGAATAAATGATAATATACCTCATAAGGCTGTATTACCTAAACATAGACCTGCTAATGATAATAATAATAACACCATTAATAATGATAATAAGAGAAGGAAGATAACAACAACAACGAGGGAAACAACTGAAGACAGAAAGATCGATATAGAACAGATTAATAACAAGAAGAGTAGCAGCAGCAGTATTGATGGAATTAATAATAATGTTGTAAAAAGCATCGTCGATGTAAAAGTATGTGAAGATAAAAGTTCATTAAAGGAATTAATAAAGGAATGTATTGATGAGGTTTTAGTAAGTTTTATTAATATTGTTGTTTTCCATTGTCATTGTCATACTTATTATTATTTTATATAGGTGCCTTGGTTATTAATTGATATATTACAAAGAAACTCAATAAATAATATTGATGATTTAATGGTATTCTTATCTACACCACGATTATCTTTTATAATACCAGAACGAATAAGACATGTAGTAACTAGCAATGAAAATCTATTAATGCTGCTGCTGCTGCTGATGATGGATGGATTATTATTAGGACCTCCAATACAAATGTACTACTATATTACATAAAGAGGATGACGCCTGTGGTGAGTATGAAAATAAAGATCTTTAATGAATCTTATTATCTTTTACCACAATATTATCATTTTGTGTTGTAGTAGTATTATTATCATATTCGATATTAATATTATTAACAACAACTTATTAATAATATATATAAGATACAATTATCAATTATAAATACTTATTATTATTGTCATTATCTTCCTTTTCTACAACACCAGCCGCATATGCCACACAACTATCATTACGACCTAATAATGATAATATTTAATAATAATATTAATAGTTAATTATCACTTGGCTTTGATGGTAGTATAGTTGATTGGTCATAACCTTTAAATGTAATATCATATTGTTCATTAACATTTCTTAATGTTTCCAATAATACACTTATTGGATGTCTTCCGCATATGGTATTACCAGTAGTTTGTAAATATCTTGCATACTTAATAATTATAATTATAATCATAATTATTATTACCTTTTAAATCCATCAAAATCTTGATTAGATATTAAAGCCATACCTTCACGATCCATTGCTTCTATACCAGCATTAATAGGTTCAGTATCACCCTACTAATACTTCATAACAACAACAACAACTAATAATAATAATACTACTACTTACATTGAATACCATATCATCCGGGAATGTATCCTGTAATAATAATAATATCATACTCTTGCTGCTGCTTCTAGTATTATTATTATTACTACCTTATCTGTTTGTAATTGAGTATATCTAAATCTTAAACCCCAATGACAGAAGTCGCTCGATATAACAAATAATGTACCTAATAATAATAATAATAATCTTGTTAATAATAATAATCTTGTTAATAATACTATTTATTATAATCTATGTTATTATTATATAATATTACCTTCTTCTTTGAAATATTTAGCTAATAATCGACCAATAACTCTTTCAACATTTGCTGATAATACCCCAACTATTATCGGTACTATAGTAACATCATGCTTAACACTCTATTACCAACATTCATAATCATATATATTATATACAATAATATTAATAATAATAATGATATATTATTATTACTTGTCTATGTTTAAGTTGATGATATATTAATGGTAATTGCATTTCTATCGAATGTTCATCTTCATCCTATATAATAATAATACATATTTTAACTACTACTACTTTATTATTATTATTCTATATCTATACATATTACTTCTTCTTTGCTAAATACAGTACCAAATTCGCTATCAGGTGTTTTTGATAAAGCTCTTAATTCTCCTAAGACCTCCTCATCTAATGGTAATGTGCCAAATCTAATCATCATAATCATAATCATCATCATTGATAATAATAATAATAGTACGGTGTGTCGTATTCTTTTATATTTGGATTTGGTAATGCACAATTATCCAAATAACGATGATGTGATGGTCCAAGTATGAATACTCTATTTACCTATAATAATAGTATTATATATTATTATTATACCTACTACTACTGCAGCAGCAGCAGCTATTATATTATTATGGTATAATGTTATTATTACATTGTTAGATATTGCATTATAAGCACATGCTGCTACTTTACCACAATATCTATAACCTAACACCACCACCATCACGATCACCACCATCATTATTATCATCATCACGACGAACAATATTATTATTATTATTACAGCATTCATTACCCGCATGAGGTGATATTATTGCTTTAGTTGATTTATTTGGTTTTGTTGATTCAACTAATGTAAAATAATTATCTAATTCGGAGCTTAATCGTTTAGGATCATTATCATACCTAATAATTATAATACTTCCTTATTTGTACATAACAACAACAATGATGATAATTCAATCCTACTACTACTACTACTAGTACCATGTCCCTCCATGGGAGGCATCCCTTATCGTATAACACGTAGTAGTAGCGTTATTGTTATTGTTATTGTATCTATTGTTGTCATCACTCATGATTAATAATTTACAATTTACAATATTATCAAATAATAATAATACTAATACAAGTAGCACCACTCTAAACACAATAATAATTATGATTAATGATAATGTTATTATTATATAATATTATAGTAATATTAAGTAACAGTATTAATATATAACGATTATATAACCACCACCACCTATATTATGATGATGATATATTATCATTTATAATCATCGGTCATATTATACAATAATAATAATAATAATAATAATATTCCTCTTCCTCCTCCTCGATCATCTTGGGTTATTATTATTATTATTATCAATCCCCCCAGCTCCTCCTCCTCCTCCTCCTCCTTGTTGTTGTGGATGTGTACCCGTTACAACATGACAGAACTTATCAAATGTCATACCTTCATGATGTGGATCAGTTATACCAGCCTAATGTTATTAATAATAATACTTTAATATTACATTATATTATTACATCTGTAAATATATCAATAAGATCATCATCAGTTACTTCACTACCATCTGCATTAGATGTCATTCCCTCGTGTTTCAATACTTCTTTTAAACCTATTATTATTTTACAAATACTCTAATACCACAGCCACGGCGAGCAGGAGGTTGGCATTATTATTATTATTATTACCTTCAACTGTTATACGACCTTCACTGAAGACATCCAAACGTTTAAAGACCTCTTGTAATTGTGTTGTATCAAACTTAATTCTATGTTCGCTCATAGCAGCCATAAAATCATTAAACCTGATACTGCTGATGCTGTCGTCGTCGTTATTATTACTTCTTATTATTATTACCCTATAGTATCCTCACCACTCCTACCTAATGATCTTACTATATCATCAATATCATTTGATGTTACTTCATAACCCAATTGCTGCATACCTTGTACTAATTCATTGCCATCAATAAAACCATCACCATCTCTATCAACTGCCATAAATTTCTTGCGCATATCTTGTATTTGAAATTCAGTCAGTTCTTTAGCTAATAACTGAGAATAATATTACTAATAATAATACCATCATACTTAATATTTATTACTACCTGCAACACTGCCTGTTTTAATTTATTGTGTGAATGATAATTTTTTAAACCTTCAAAAACTGAAACTGTTAATTGTGATTGGTGTCCATGTAATTGTGGTTTAAGAGGATCAAGGAACCATCTAATAATAATTATTATAACTACTACTACTGCTAGATGCTGATGATGATGAATATTATTATTACTTATGTTTTAATGCTTCTGCTGCTGATAATCTACCTTTAGGTGGCGGTATTTTCCATTGTTTATTTAATAATCTTTTACATAGATCTTTAGCATCAACTGATAATCTATCCCACAAATGCGATGGATATTCTACTTCACCTAATAATTAATAATAAAAATAATAATAATAGAGATAATAATAATAATAGAGATAATAATAATAATAGAGATAATAATAATAATAGAGATAATAATAATAATAGAGATAG
>JAAPAO010000177.1:0-39280 GCA_013115145.1 Perkinsus chesapeaki
TAACGGTGGTAACGACCTTCATCGCACTAACAACATAGCGGAAGGGCTGAACAGCTGCTTGGCTCGGCACTTCGGAGTCCACCCCAACATCAACTCGTTTATTACAAAATTGTTGGAATACGAGAGTACTGTTCTCGTTAAATTAAGATCAGCCAATATCCGCCCACGGCCTTCACAATCTAGGGAGCCTGCTAGGATTTCTCTGGCTACCCGGTATCGGGCCAATGAAATTAGTCTGCTGCACTATTTGCATGCAGTGGGGAGAGTGAACACTTTCCCCGCATCTGTGTTTTAAGCAGCACGGTGCAGAACTCTATTCCTCAAAAAGTTTCTTAAATGCAGGCCGTGTGCAGTGTGTCAGTTTGCAGCTGAATGTGTTTCTAACCGAGAAAACGTGTTGCGCCAATGTAGTGTTTGGAATGGTAGCGGAACGCAGTTGACGGAACATCAACGAGGCAATCACTTGTAACGAAAAACGTCGCGCGATGACCGTACGAAGTCACATAACCGCACTCGCAAAAGTAGCTTGAGAGCATAGACTGAGCATATTCGTTGCGTAGTGAGAGAATGATCTTCCGTATTTTATAATTGGACTTTCCCGAATTGTGCAGAATGCTGTAAAATATACACTACTTGTTGCCACTCGGCGAGTGGCAACCGCAATACCTTCCAACTAATAAACTGAAAGTTATCGCGTGTAACACACAATAGAGAGTTTTTTGCATCGCTGCGATAATGCTGATTGTTGCGTATCAAGTTTTGCTTGGATTGGCGACCTCCGCATGATGACAGCGTGCTGTCTCCAAAGAACAAGGCGTCATGCCGTAGGCCATTGTATCTCTGGTTATCTCTAGTACTTTGATTGTTCAATATGGCGTCTGCCAACGTGGCTCGAGTCCGAAACTGTTAGGATAAGATCTGTTACGTATCGAGAGAGTTGTTCCAGAGTTACAATATCATATTTGTAACAATGCATTGTGTTTTTGATTAAGTAATAATGAAACTTATATTGACAAAAAACCCCAAGGTGAGCACGCGTTATCGTTAACAATGCTCGATTATGTGTCACGACGGAACATGAAAAATAGACTTGGGCACTGTGATGTGAGTATAAGTCGTAAAGTCGCACATCTGACAGGGCTCCAACACCGCCGACGATTAGTTGTCCAAAAGTGACCAAAATCACGTTTGGACAAGTAGTTGACCTCGCTGAACAACTTAACGACAAAAAAAACAAGTTGTCCAAAAGGTAGAAAAGCAAGCTTTGGACACTTCGACAACGTTGACATGTCGAAAAAAAATGCCCAGACGAGACCTAGAGGACGCATTCCGACACTTGTTGTCGTTATCCATTAATTTAGGGCGGGCGCTAAAGGTATTTGATGTGTCCGAACAAGGGCTTAAGGAGCTTGTTACGACACGTGTCGGCAGGACAGTTTTCGACTTAGAAGGCGATGTGTCGAAAGAAGCGCTTACGGACTGGACCCGAGATTGCGCACGCGTGCCATTTGAGCGAGCTGACCAACCACACGACCATTTGTGTTGGTGTGAGTAAATGATAGGATAACTTCACTTAATAATCATATATCATCTCCTTTTTACTTATCGAATGAACACTTATATATCCCAGTTTAGCCATGTTGTGTGAAATATTTCAGAAATTGACAACAATAACGCTATAGAAAATAACACTTTTTCGTACTTACGGACTATACAGTAGAGCCATTTAGACAAGATGTCGTTTTGCAAACTGAAATCCGCATTGTCAAAGTTGTCGAAAACGGGCCGTCCGGTTGTTTCAAAAGGCTTGAGAAGTCTCGAGTGCAATATAAACTCGGTATGATATTCTTGTGGCTGGCATAACATTACAACACCTTGCAGTTGGATATCCTTATATATACTAATAATATATTATTATATATTAGTGCTATTAATGTTAATATAAGACTTATATATAATATCAATACTATTCTGATATAATACAAAATGTTGATAATAACGTAATATCATTAACAGCATTCTTTAACAGTTTAATATTGACCTTTAAGAGATGTCAGGCTTCTCCGGTGTAGTGAAGCTGGCTGATCTCGATGACTTCATCAGTCCTAGCACGGTAATAGAGGGTCTTAATTGGGCAATGCACGTAAAATGCGATTCTAAAAGTGATCAGGAGGATATCCTAGGTTCATCCTGTTAAGATTCATCTTAGCTCAGGAAGCACCGATAGCCTTTTTGCTCACATTTACCTCATTGCTTATTCATTAGGAATGCGTAATCCCTCTTGCTGGAGCTATTGACCAAAGTAAAGCTGAAAAAGATACTGGAGAAGTCAGACCGCAACTGATAAAGTCAAAAAAGGTAATGAGCGTCAATACCTCACTTAAGTGGTTAACGAATATAGAGTATATATAAACATAATAATTTGCCATTCGTTCCAGTTTACTATTCCCAATTTTTCCCTTCACGTTTCTATTTCATTAATTATTTTTATAACTTTTGTATATGGGCCCTGGGCAAGCCTGTTTAGTATCTTGGCAAGATACTAAACTAAACCTTCTCTAGGATACTGCAAGATAATCTTGCATTCGTCTTGCTATTTTATTTTTGCAAATTATCGTATTGCTATCAATTTTTCATTACGACACTTCGTTATTTATTATTTTTTCATGTCGTTCAGGCTGAAGAGAAAACCACAGGCCAAACGGCGACGATCGCCCAAGTGTCGTTGTCCGACTGCCTTGCTTGTAATAATAAATACTACTATTATTTAGTTTATATATATTACAGGTAGCGGATGCGTGACGTCAGCTGAGACAGTTCTCCTTACAGAGCAATCGACAGATGCACTGGTACAGCAACTCACTGTAATGGGGGGGATACGGAGGAGGAAGCCAAAGGGTCATCTGATAGCTAGGGATGAGCTCACGTTCACACTAGGAACATATAGCACTGTTTGAATCCCGAGCTAGCGTTACTTACTGCAACCGTCAAGGGAGAATACACGTATACTTATTACCTTGTTAAACCCAGTTCGGTATACCTGGGGACCCTAAGTTAGGGTGAGCAGGCTTAGTCTCGGCCAGCCCTGTTAGCATTGACAACGCGGAGCTCTCTCTCCTCGTTGTTGCCGGGTTCCTCACCTGTTCATTGCTCTTCAGCTATCCATATGGAAGCATTTTCCCTAAGGGCCAAAAATAGCGCATAGGAATGAAAATACAAGTATTGATGAGCAGAGAGGAACCGTCCTGTGCTTTCCTTCTGGGCCCAACACTTAATGTCTCTCTATGACTCCCTGGCTCTACAAAATGCCATTTTTCGCCGAGGAGATTCGTTGACCTTTCCCATCATCATTGAGTCGAGACTTCCTATCTCAGACACCGGCATCCTCTGTCCCCGAGCAAAGGCCTCAGTCTCCACGGCAGGTAGTTATATCGGTAACGGGACCAAGCAGGACTTCCCTAGCAGAGTAAGATACTCCTCGGAAGCCGGCCATGGGTATTATAAAGGTACTTTTCGATACCGTCGGATAAGGTAGTGCCGGCGTTAGGAGAGGCAATCAGGGAGTTGGAGAAGGAGCTGAATAAAGGAAGTGGAGGGAAGGAGGAGGATTCTGCCGTCGGTAATACAGAGCGATCGGCCGATAGGGCAAGTTTGATGCCATGTGTGAAATTGGATTTGTTGACGAGTCGCTCTGGCAAATCGGCGCTCTCAGTGAGAGCCTCTCACTATCACATGAGAGCTTGAAAGTTGATATGATTGAAGCGTTTATTTCCGCAGTAGTATAACTTTGGATGCTGCTTCTTGTTAAAACAACTGTGCATCCTTTTTGTCAGGCTTCGAGCCTCCTTTGGTATCCTGTATTAATACTAGTGCGAGTGAGGCAGTGGCTTTGTTGTTAACTAGGGACGAAGCTAGACGACGGAAGGAGGAGGCAGTGCGAAGTGGGGTAGTATGGGGCCTTTGGCGATGAATATAGTGGGAACTGCTCGGCGGTCTTGGTGCGCTTCTATGCCCTTAGGGCCAACAGGGAAGGGGCCGTGCGGGAAGGTATTTTATTGTATGTTCCTATTGCAATAGTACTCTTCCTTACATTTCCTGCAGCCTAAGAACATCCAAAGGCACACATTTCCTTACGGTTAGAAGTCTTTGATTCTAATAACTTGATGAGCATGTACTTAGCTCAACTCGATCACTAGCTATTATTTCAAAGTTCGGGAGCAAAAATCTAATGTTGGGCTACCCAGGTCTAGTACTGCTCTTGAGCACTTATTACCGCATTAATTCACTGGTTGGACCTGGAAGTTGATCTTATATCTTGTGTCGGAAGAACTTTGTATAATTTCTTTATTATCATCCTTCCCACTAAGAGCCGCTGACAAAGATGTATTGCAACTCAGTTTCATTATAGTGCAGCAAAAGTTTTGCTGGTTTATGTGAAAAACCAAAAAACCATCATTTTTAGGCGTTTTTGGAAATTTCATATATTATCGGATTTGTCAAAGTATTACCCCATTCCATTTTCATGGCGCACGGTCATTAGTTTTATTCTTTCAGGTTAGCCCGAAGCCGCTGCTTACGTCTCATTGCCCTGGTTGGACGTGTTATGCTGAGAAGAGTCTTGATGGGAAGGTGGTGGAGTTATTGAGTAATGTGAGGTACTTTGGGGAGGGAGCGGTATGGCATCTTTGAAGTAAGCGTTGAAATGATTATACAGTATCAGAATAATACTTCGGAAAGCTAGCGTAATCAACCTAAGCTATTTATCCATATTAGTGTATCATACAAGCTTCCGGACGGGCACATCCGGAATAATTGAGGACTGCCCACTACGGTATTAGTAGTTCTGGTAAGCCATACTAAAATAAATGCTACCAACATGTACATATCCTATTAACTATTATTAATTCGATACTAAGTAACTGAAAGCATCTGGTGTCTGTTAAACCTTTTGGAGGTTCTCAGTGGCGGTTGTCTTCTCAGGTCTGCCGAGCAAATCCAAGGTCTATACGTAAAAAACGTCATACCGCAACTTGCCTTCATCGCTGCATATAAAGGCCTGTGGGACGCTTCCTTGCTCAGTGGAGTTGGAGCGGTTCTGGGTAGAGCTGCTAGGAAGGAGTGCACGATTGATTCGGTGTATCACGTATTGGTGTCACCATGCTTTGATAGGAAGCTTGAAGTGCTGCGACCTAATTATAAGATACGGACGGGGGATACTGGTGAGGAAATGGGGGGGAAGTTGCTATGTGGCTTGGATGCTGTGTTTTGTATAAACCAACAAGAGCCTTGTTATTTATGGAGCCAGCATTATTGCGGTTTACGGTTTTTCTATCAGATTCTCCCAAGGATGTTCCGAGTATCGATCTGGTCCTTGGCACCAGCGAGATAGTTACTCTTTTGAAGGACCACGATTTGCATCTTTCTAAGTTCGTCGATGCCGAGCCGTCCAATGATCCTCTACTGTGTGGATCACATTGCTTTGTACCTTATCGAGATTCTTCAGAGTGCGGAGGATATGCCCGAGATGAGCTAAGCTCCGCGGAGAGTCCAAAATGGACCGTTGTGAAGAACCAAGATTTGACGCATGTTGGCCGAGTCGCCCGGGCGTATGGATTCAGGAACGTGCAAAATATTGTGAGGCGCGCAAGAAAGCGCGGATTCGATTACGATTTCGTGGAGATCATGGCGTGTCCCGGCGGCTGCGGGAGCGGTGGAGCCCAGGTCATTTCGGATACCATTGCGAAACGGCCGAAAGATTCTTCCGAGGTTGGTTGGTTCGCAAAAGCTACGGGAAAAATTCTCGGTAAAATACGGCGGAGCGAAACGCCCCATAAGAAAATTCGTCCGGAAGATCGAGTTGATGTGGCCAAGCTCGCCAGGGAATCTTTCACGAGAGTCCATCACAGTGTGCCTGTCATCTCGCCGGAAAATTCGGCAGAGGCTCGAGTTCTGCGAAAACTTTTGGAAGGTCAAGATTTGAGTGCCGAATGGCGGTCCTTATCGGAGGAGAAGAAGGATTCGACGGTTGCAACGGCATCATCATTGAAGTGGTGATAAATCGATCACGTGATCGATTTGGATATGTATCATTGGTAGCTCACTGAAGAGAGCATTTGCTCTTGTATCTTTATTGTTCCTGTTTGTTTTTCCTTCATTTTCCGCCGAGTTTGAGTGATATTAATAATATTTCACTGCGCCCTCCTCATAGGTAAGGGACTTCCCTCAAGGCTCCCTTGCAGTATGCTTGGTCTACAGGACAAGTTCCTTTGGTCGTCTCGGCGAACAATGTCTCATCGGTGGGAAACTCTCATCGTTTGAGGGAACATGCCCTTTCGTTCGACACTCATCATTTCATACTCAACAATATGGAGCTGATTAAACCTTTTTCTTGGAAGCCTTAAGATACCAATTTGATGCGCTTCTCTGTTAAAGATAGCTTTTCTCCAACTAGGTGTTTTCTATCAACCTTTTGGTTCCTTCTCCTCCTCCTTTTCCTTCTTATTATGTCTTCTTCAATAGCAGCCTCTACGGTTCCTAGTTCCTATTACCCGGCCATGTTCGCTAAGAGTGTGCTGAAGACGACACTCAAGAGAATGGCCGGCAATTTCGCCCAGAATGAAAAAGTCTTCTGGCATGACCGCGCCATTATCGACTCCATATCGAAGGATATTGGGGATGGAGGCACTTGGAAGGATAGGTGTAATAAACAGGGGGGTAGGTGACGAGCTTTAGGGCCCCTAAATGGGGTCGGTACGCTTTCTGACGGTTTTCGGTGGAATAGAGTAAGATAATTCTAAGCTATTTGGAAGCAGGTCGGTAAACTGCGAACTAGATCAGCATAAGATTCTCACTCGCCAGTAGGTGAGTTGTCCTATGTACTAGCAAATTCAAAATGGTGAAATCGGCAACCTCCTTTTTACCATACCGGACAGTTAGCAGTCCCATTGGATGTTGTTACCCGAATATTGGAATGACTCTAGGTTTTTGTCCCACAGTTGTTTCCTTTCAGGCAAACTATCCTTTGTTAAAGTGTCGCCTGATTGCACCGCACACGTTCTTCGGTCCCGTCAGCCGGCCAGGACGTCGATATCTCGATGGATGTTGTATCTTCATGGAGGATACTTCTGCATGTTTAGTCCAGAATACTATTATGAGGTGGCATCAAAGCTAGCTGAGGATAGTGGATGTCAAGGAGTGGTTATACCTCATTATAGAAGGCCACCGGAACATAAGTAATAAAGAAGAGGAATTTTCGAAAGGGGAATAATGGTATTTTTACAAGGGGGAAACATTGGAAAATAGGAGTCTCCCTCGCTCAACTGCGTTATTCAATTCGCTATATTGCTCTAGCAAGCACGCCTCAAATTAAGGCGACGCTGACTTGGTTGTTGTTAATTATTAGTGCCCCAGCAGCCTTGGAGGACTGCGTTAACGCATATCGCTGGATGAGATCAGAAGGAGGAGCCGAGGAAGTAGCGGTGGCTGGTGACTCGGCTGGAGGCAATTTGGGTGCGGCTATGATGCTGAAGACCCAGGATCAACCCCCAGAGGTGATGAGAAATCGATCGTGTGATCGATTTGTAGAGACGTTAGTCAATTCTTTAATCTGAGCTAGTCTCAGGTATATTCGTATCGTGGGGTTCTTCATATTTGTGTGTTGAGGAAAATTTAAAATAATGCAAAAACTCTTTTCGGAATTGTCAAATTGACTATTATCTCGAGAAATAATATGAAAATTTACTTAATATATCTCATTAATAATAGAGAAATGATAGTACCAGATTATTCTTGTTGTTTTTAATGTATGAAGTCGATATTAAAGGTAAACAAGTTGGAAGTTTTTAAGCTTTATTATTAGTATAAAGTTTATTATTAGTTTATATTAGTATAATTTTCCAACGTTGGTATTTCTGCTTGCTTCTTCAGGCATGCTGTCTGTTTTCACCATATCTAGATCTCACCAATAGGAGTGATTCCTATCAAATTAATAAAGACACTGACCCTATAGTATCAGACGAGTTAAACCATAAAGTGGCATGGATGTGAGTTTAATAATGACAGAAAGGTTCCTGGTTCGAGTCCCGGTGATGTCGTTTTAGATACCTTCAAGGAGCGTTCGACTATGATAGCTTAAAAAGCGAGGGAAAGGTACACCAGCCCTTCACGGCACAGAAGCGTGTCGCGCAAGTAGGGGAAAACATCAAAAAAATCAAGCGGAGCGATGCGAAAAATTTTCGTTTTTAAATGCCTATGGACGTTCTATTTTTTCAGTTCCACAATGCTGCCCTGAACCCTCTGGCCTCGCCGGTGTATGCTCCAAATCTACCAGAGATTTTCCAGAATACTCCCTTACAGATTCAAGCCAGTAAGTTTATTGCGTATTGGGTAACGGAACTCTGAACTTTAGGGCGGCCCCATGCGAAATTATTACAGTCTTTTCCAACGCTATCGGCGTGAAATTGCGGGCAAATCCTACGACTGAGACTGGCTCCAAATTTCAGCTTTACTCGAAGACGGGAAGAGCGTAATGTTCTGCTTTGCTCCTTATAGTATATTAATCTGATTTAGGAAATCTTTTCTTTGACTTTGAACCTTTTTATTGAAACCCGAAACCGTTTGCAAAGCCGCATCCCTTTATTACTGCATTTCAACCAGTGGGTGATAGATAAGTCACTTGCTCGGAGGACTTGTAAGCAATATCTAACGGTTTTCAGGTCTCTCTGAGGCACTTCTCACAGACTCGGTTCGCTTCTATTCTGAAGTAACTGGTGAGGAGATGCCGTCGACTGAAGACCTCGTGCATCGTAATGAGTATATGGAGTTCCATAGCCCACAGGGGCATGTTTTGGAGCTCTTCCCTCATGAAGGCCATGCATTCCCGGTAAGGACACGAGTTTCGTTATCCTGCCGTTTAATTGGTCACGCTGAGTTATTTAATATATTATCTATATAATATTACTACATTTTGAATAACTAAATTATATAAGCTTCAAAGTGTTGTGAGATTGACGATTTTTCTGCTAAATAGAGAACCGCGAACGAGGCAGTCGATAATGTGTTGAATATCGAGTCTCATGCTGTGAATTTCACAGTGGGAAATCTTATTTATACCCATCGGCGTGTAATGTACTTTTTGGAAAGGGAATCAGGAATATCTTCGCATCATTGCTTACTATGTCAGGTTACATCACCAAAGCGTCCAGAATCGCAGAAGGCACTTCAGCTAACCGCGGCCTTTGTACAAGACGCTTTAAATACTCACAAAAACTGACCCATCAGTTCTATGTTTTCCACATTCTCGTCGTCGTGTGTTTGTTTTCTCTTAGTTCCTACCAGCACTTCTACAGTTTATGCTTTTGCTGTACTATTATAATATCTAGTTAACCTCTGTCGTTCCTGCTAATACGTTAGATTCTCAAACTCTCAAGCGACTGTTGAGTTTTGACTAGTGCGGCTACCGTCTTTTCCATGTGAAAAGGTTCATCCTATTCAGCATTCTCATTATTGCTTTGTGATGCGATATTCAATGCTTGTATGAGTTGTTATATACGTTGTGGCAGATTAGTCGAACGTATTATCTACAGGCATCTATTCCATTCGCACATTTATGAAATAGTTACAATTCTTTAATTCTTACACTTCGAAATTGTGTGTGTACTGAAACAAATGGTGACGCCGAGTAGAAATTGTCTGCGATCTTCGTGTACAGTTTCAAGCTACTTGTGCCAAATCATAAAGAAGCCTATCGGAATTCGTTTCCGGGAAGGTAGAGAGTCTGCTATTTCCACATTCCACAGTAGCTCCTATTCAATAAAAGAAGTTCCCCGAAGTTCCCACCGCGCGCCGATCCGCACGCGTGCTCAAGCTGTACGCACACCCCTCTAGCAGTCACTTTGTTATTTCGTTCCGAAGACTTCTGCACAGTTTTAATTTCTCTTGATTTGTTAACACCCTAAAGACCTTGAATATGCGTACTGGTCTATCTAAAGTCGTACAGATTGTCGCTCAAAGAGTCGGCCAATCACAAGCTACCTTTACGGCCGACAGAGCCCTCGCCAACTGGTTCGGCCGCCTTCTTGGTAAATACTGGCAGCGCAAATACAAATGTAAGTTATACTGAATCTTCGTTTGAATCCTTAGCACTCGACCTCTTCACTGCTATATGTGCTTCCCCATCTGTTGGCGGAGAAGTCAAATCCCGGACGCTTACTTCGTCCCTTCCACAGACTCTATGGCACTGAGAATTGTATCTTCGGAAATGTGGATTCTAGTGGCAAATATCACCTTGCTAGTTGACGGTCTTGTCTTCTTCAGTTGACCTCAAGAAGGTTCAAGTATCCCCCTCGTGCACAGCTCACGTGCTCACCCACATGGACGCACATTACGCCCCCGATCCCTCTCGATGGTTGATGTTCCTCCATGGTGGTGGATTCTGCATGCTTGACCCTCGCTACTACTACGGTATAGCGGCACATATGGCAAGGGACAGTTACTGCCAAGGAGTGGTCATTCCTGACTTCAGGCTCTCCCCTGAATTCGGGTAGGTCCCGCTTCGCTCCGCTAGCCGGACCTGCGGCCATTTCTTCAGGTTTCCCGCTCAGCTGGAGGACTGTGAAAGCACTTATGAGTGGCTCAGGAAGGATCAGAAGGCGAAGAAGGTTGCGGTAAGCTAATCTGTTGCACTTGTGTGCGCCGTTATTACCATTTACCTGTGGGAAGATTCTGCTATTATTTCTAGCATCTCTGAAAATCCCTTTTAATATTTTCCAAAGAGCTTCGCGTGGCAGTATCTTTGTGCCAGAACTTGGAATGGCCAATCCAATCCTGCCATCCCAGCAAGTCTTTCTTTCATTTCGGATGGCTGAATTGTGTCCATCCAGCTTGCCTTTTGGCGTGGCACACATTTTTGCGCGGTTTTCGCTGTAAGTTTGATGGACGCGTCTTTCTTTCAGATTGCCGGCGATTCTTCTGGTGGTAATCTTGCAGCCGCACTCACTCTCAAGGAAAAAGATACCCCTCCTGAAGTGAGTTGCCCACAACAGCGGAGCGAAGCAATTCATGTTTCGCTGCTTTAGGCTGTTGCATTGCTCTCTCCTTTCTTGGATATGACAATCAGTGGCGAGACTTATGACCTCAATGCAGCAACTGACCGTCTGGTTTCAAAAACCAATGCCTCGCGTGCTGCCGAAATGTAGGCAACGTCACTCGCCACGGAATTCCCAATTCCGACGTGATCAGGTATGTCGCGGGCAAGTTCGATCCTATCCCAACTGACGAGGTGAGTTAACGCGGACAAGTTTCCTGCGCCCCACGAAATTGGCTTGTAGTTGAAGGAGAAGGTCCAGAACCCACTGGTGTCGCCGTTGCTGGCTGATAATCTTCCTGAGGTTTTCAAGTCTACCAAACTCCTCATCCACGCAAGTAGGGTATTTGCTGCTTCGCTCCACCGTTAATATTTGCCCAGGCTTGAGCGAGGCGCTTCTTTGTGATTCGGTTAACTTCTACGAGAAGGTCAGCGGTGATACTCTCCCGCCCCTGTCGGAGCTTGTGAAGAAGCAAGAGTATTCGAGGCATGAGAAGGATGGCCGTGTGCTCGAGCTGTTCCCCAACGAGCCTCATGCTTTTGAAGTGAGCGACGTCAGGTTCAATTGGTATGAGAATAGGACATTATGAAAAGGCTATTATAGCTCATTTGATAGCTGCTTGACTTTGATAATATTCCTTCATATCTTAGTATGCATTTGCTTTGATAAGATTGAGATTTGTGAACTCCCTTCTTATTTTCAGGCCTACGTTCCCAAGAAGCATTTGAGCGAGTTCGCTGTCCAATCTGTTGCAAGATTCCTCGACAACAGCCTCAGTGAAAAGGACACCACTGAACAGTCCATTTATCGTACCGGTTTCGGAACCAATGGCGACCGTGATGACACGTCGTCCCTCTCAGCATGCTAATTGCTTTCCTGCAGACTCTTCCGTGCATAACGGAAGTGCTGCGGTTTCCCTAGGCCAAGCCAGCCCCGTACAGGATGACTGGCGGCCATTCATGAAGGCATTGCTAAGGAAACTCATCCATTCATTAAATTTACGACTATTGTATTTGGCGGCGGAGCGAAGCAGCCTCTCGTTTGCCAATTTTGTCTAGATACTCCACTTAAGTTTCTGATGAATACCGTTTAGCATTCCGTAAAGTCTGCTGTGTTCCATATGCGAGGTTGTTTTGAGTTTTACTAGTTAACGCAACATATAGGATGAAAAGCGACATTAACGGGAGGAGTAAAAACGAGTTATCATACTACAAACGAATATATATTGAAGAGGGCGTCCTCATACAAACTATGGCATGTTGCCGAAAAATCGGTATGATATTGTTGCACGCATGCACATCTACTTAATTACTGTACTGCGGAGACCAACAAGAGTTCGCTGTGAGCGAGTTCGACGGGCTATCGGTGTGGCCTCGGCAATTGCGGTAACTGCTTGAGCTCTTGTGGAGCGGGTTGGCCTCTTCCTCGGCGGTGACTGGCCTTCTGGAATGAATTTCTGCAAGATAAACGACTTCTACGGAATTTTCGACACTTCTTACTGCGGGCAAATTCTGCCGTTGTGAAGTGCCCCGTGGACGAGCACGCTTCTGAACGGGAAGTCTAGAGCAGTCTTTTGAGTAGCCCACCTTCGGCTCCGGAGATGATCGCTTCGTTGTTGCTGGTGGCTGCTGCTGCTGCCTTGTTGTTCTGGTTGTACGAGCTGTACCAGTGGCCCACGGCTGAGCTCTAGTTGAAGCCCTAGTTGCAGTTGTCCGGGAGGCTGTGCCACCTGGGGCCCGTCCTGGCACAGGTAAAACTATCACGGGTATTTTCCCACGGCGGTAGTGGATGATATATGGCAAGTAAATCGCTAAGAATCAGTACAACAATCCATCAGATGCCATCCATATAAAGAATCAGATACAATCATTTTGGACAAGCCCCCGAGGAGGAACGTGGTTTGAAAATAGGTAATAACATCTTAGTAAGGTACTCTTCTATCTATCAGGTTCTAACTCGCCTTTTCAATCATCATACCGTGCATTATAATAAAACACACTACAGCTGCTTCATTATAAGGTACACAGTCGAAGCCATGACAAGAACACAGGCTACCCGCTTACTGGCCGCCCCCGCCGACGCTGTTGTTGCTTGAATTCTGCCTGCTGTTGCAGCTTTTCTGGGAGCTTCCTGTGGTGGCTGAGCCACTGTAGTGTCCAGTGAGCTGCGGCCATCAGTCAGGAGGCTCTCCCCAAATGCTATGGAATCCAACACTAACCAATACGTGTACGGCATGACGAGGAGAATGGCTCACGCGAGCTGCTGTTGAGTGGAACTGCGTTGGTGATCCGTGTGCTGACTTCTGGATCTGGCTGGGAACCGAGAGACCCTTTGGCGCCGCCTTCCCGAAGGCTTTCTATTTCCTGTTGCAACTTGCCTATACGTAGCTCTGAACAGGAGAAGTACTGTAACGCTCTATATTATAAATGATAACTGTTAACAATTTTGGTTGAGTGCGTGATGATAGTGTAGTCCTAATAATGACTCCCAGCAAAAATAAGAGAAATGGAGCTACATGGTCGATTGCCCACCTGCATCAGACAACTTCTGTTGTAGAACAGCTCTCTCCTTCCTGCCTTCCTCAACCTCCTTAACACTCCTCTCAAGTTCCTCTCGTAATTTAATTGCCTCATTACGTGCCTGCCCCGAGAATCGAACCTGCGACCTTCGACTCATCATCTTACAGCAGCCAGTTGCTTCTCCATTTTTGACCTCTCCTTCAGCGTCTCCTGCCGGCGCTCCTCCAACAATTTCTGAAACTGACAGGGCCACCGTTTCTACTATTAATCCAACTCGGATGACCTCCTTAGTGCTTTCTTCATTTTCCTGTTTGACCTTCGCCAGCCTGGCCTGTCACCACCAGCGCTACCTCCCAACCCCCCCTTCCACGGTGACTCACTGTAAGAGCACGGCGCTGCGTTTCATACTGTGACGTTGCAGCCTCTAGCTTTTTGCTCGCTTCCTTTTTCTCATCTTCTCGAGACTTCCTCTCCTCCTCCAGCTGAAACTCCTTGTAAAAAAATCGACGAAATTTCCGTTTTTCGTTTTTTCCACTTTACTTTCCGCTGCGACGTTGT
Source organism: Perkinsus chesapeaki (assembly GCA_013115145.1). Lineage (NCBI taxonomy): Eukaryota > Perkinsozoa > Perkinsida > Perkinsidae > Perkinsus > Perkinsus chesapeaki. The sequence continues at coordinate 14,162 of JAAPAO010000177.1, forward strand.
AATACCAAACACAAACGACGTGAACAAAGGTGATGAGTTAATGTAAAATAACATGCCTATGGGATAGGGATCGAAGCTATGTCGATTGTTAGCGTAGCAGGTAGTAAGATACGGCATGTGCTGCTGGGGCTGTAGATTAGATGTTAATCGACAGATGACGTTCTCTAGGCCTGCGGCGAAGTCCCTTTGTTTGGAGGGGGTCTCCTCGCCAGAGGTTTATCTACCCTCACGGGAATGCGTTCCTCGAGTTGAAGAGTGTCCCTTATGCGAGAATGTGAAAGTTTTTGAGACTCTCAAAAACTTACACTCAAATTGAGAGCTTGCCTGTTACGTAATTAAAAAAACATCAGATCGATTGCTACCCTGAAGCTCCAATGTTCCGGTATGGCTCTCTACTCTCCGCGCCTCGCCAACCCCCCAAAAGACTACTTTTTTCTTTGCTTCATCCGCAACTTTCGTAGCAGCTTCCAAACGGCGTTCAGCATCCCGAGATGTCGAATAGACCAGCGGGGCAAGGATGCGTATTCTAAAGCCGAGGCTATCAATCTCGCAGAGGATCTATCCCCGGTAGTACTTCTTTTTAAATGAATCCCTCAGTGCATGAGCCGCCTCCTGCTGCACTGCTGCCGCCTGTTGGAATGCCTTCAACACACCCCTCTGGTCTGACACAAATGCACACTAATGGCATGTCGGACTTCACAGAGACAATTACTGTCGGCCAGTTTAGTGTTGGTTGAAGGAAGAGCGGCCATGTTGAGCGGATAAATGAAATGAGGAAAGTCTATTTTTCGGAATATCCATCCCAAATATCTTCATCTATTTTGTTCCTACATCCTCAAAAAAATCAACACGATTTCCCGAGATTCTACAGTACAGATATTAGCCAAAAAAGTATCCCGCGTTTTTCCATGCATTCTAGGGTACACCATTGATGCTGATGATGATAGCTGACGGGGGGATAACGCGGTAATCACGTACCATAACAACACAAGTACAAATCATGCAAAGATCAATATCTCGTCATGGTGGCCTAGAGCAAGTGCCAATATGTATACATACTAAAGACTACATAACCTACCAAGGAAACGAGCTTTCCAACATTTTCCAGGAAAATTTTTCCTGGCCCAGTGCCTCCCCCACTCCACAATTTGATAAATATACCGATAACGACGATTGAGCAATAAACTGTTCCATAAGAATTCCCAATTACTGTATATAGCGTCTTCTCCTTTCTAATACAAGCAAGTTAGGGGACCCCTTGTAGCAGAAGATGTGAATAATTGACTGCAACTGAACTCTACGATACCTTCAGTGTATTGAATGACAGCTGTGATGTTGCAGTGGCATGGTAAATGGTAAGGACGACAATAAATTACAAGTCTACCAGACTGGTGGGTGATAGTATCGACGGCCGGATGCACTTAGTCTCAGACTGCTGCTCACGACAGAGGAACGTGAACCGATGTTACTGGCGGAATGATGGCTAACAAAAGCAGAATATAGTGACTGCTGATGCATACAGTTTCCCACGAGATCACCCAGTGTATTTCAATGTGGATGTCAGAAAAATGGGGAAAATTCCGCTCGCTTTTTCAAGCGGTTCGGTGAGCTTTTGGCGAGGGAATTTCAAGGATCAAGCATGTTGGAGACAGAGTAATTGTGCAACATTATTTTCAACGATATGCGACTACCAAATAAAAAAAATATCTTCCTATCGAGGAAGAACATATGTGGAGTGAGTGTCGAAATCCATGCTTTTCTTCATTCCATGCCTGGTGAGTTGATTCATAACCGACCCATTGACCACATAAAAATAGATTACGAGAAGCATTAACAAAATAATCCTTTTCCCGATTTTTCAATAAGCATTGACTTTTTCATATCCCATAAGGATAAAATATTTGCGGCAGTTTGAGATGTCATTCCCTTTTATGCTTACGGATAAACTTCAGATACCCCCGCGGGGTAGTCGAGGCATGAGGACGTCACCGATCGGACCACAGACACACAATCATCATCTAAGCAGCTCTTCACATCACTCCTAAAAGTATCTTTACTGCACGGTAGATCTGTTTGGTCTCACTGTTGAGTAGATGACGCTCTTGCGTGGCTGCCAGTTTTCGAAGTTGTTTGCCCTCCCAGAAGACTGCTGGCGGAGCGCTGTAACACTCCGCTGCATTTATCAACGGGGAGAGATGTAGCCGATCTGCTGGGAACTCACGTTCGTAGTATAAAAATTCCTACTTAGTCGAGGTGAGGGTCCTCTGTGGGAGATCGAACGAGCAAGTAGTTTCGGACGGCTGTCTTTGCCGTAAACCTGGGAGGACTTGGCGCCTAAAGTCCGCCCGATTCTGTCCCCGTCTGGTGGGATAGTAGCAACTGAAACGTTCCATACTTCCCAGAACATTCGCGTTAAAGCCACCTCATCATTCTTTCTTCACTCCTTTCGAGACTGCCTAGATTGCTCGGCAGACAACCGTCCTGGGAAGCCCAGCCGGGCGTTGTACCGAACTCTCGCGCGCTCCTGAGGGGAAATATAATGCGCAAGGTAGAAGGATGCATTAACTAACCGTAATGAGTTGATGGTTTATGTTACAAAAGTAAATTTGCTTTAAGTGATCAACTCGGAATGAAAATCAAGCGAAGTTGCAAAAAACTACTTAGAAAAGAAAGTCCCAAAGAACGTGTAATTCGCCTACTAGATGAAACTATTATGCTGATGGTTGTATAGATGGTATTAAAAGATTCTTTTACCGACCTTCCTCGTGTCACAGTATCTAAATATGGTATCCTTCGTAGTGCGTATTTGAAATCTCGTGCTATTGCTTCTTTAAACGCTGCATCTGTTAAAGACATTTAAGAGGCAATTCTACACAGTGCGTAATGAGTATCTTTTATTAGCTTCAGACATAAGGCTACAGATTGACTTCAACCCCTGGGGTCAGTCCTATCATTGAATTGTTAAACCATCATTAGCTCATTACGGAAATTGAATCAGAAAGTTGGCTACAGGTTTCGACATCTGTTCGCCGGATCCAGTGGCGATTCAGGCCTATCATTGAGTCGAAGAACGACGTTAACATCATTTTCATCAATATTCATACATTAATATAGATTATAACAGCAAATCGATTGCCTTCATAGCGAGCACACAAATATCTGCACGCATGCGCAAGAATGGCGAAGGATCGATCCCGGGCAGGGAGTTTTTTCCGCCATTTTACTCTCGCTCGCCCATGTAATCGATTTCAAAGTGAATCTTGAGCACTCGATAACGTTACGATCACTGCTCCCCTTAGCGTCTTGAGTTTCCTCAAAACAATGGCAGATCAGATCATTGTGGAAGACTCTGTTGCACCTATCGATCATGCTGTTATATCTGAGCTAGCTGCTACCCAACAGGGGGGCTACCCTCAAGGGTTGGCCAATCCTGTGACGCCTCAGTCGGCGAGGGGCATTAAAAGGAAGAGTGGTGTTAGTGGTGGAGAAAGAGGCACGCATGGTAACCACGAAAGCTGTTTTTCTCTGCCTTGAGCGTCTTAGAAATCTCACCAGCTCAAATTTCCCGCAGCCGTTTCACATTTTCTGTCGACGTATCTTGCACGGTCCCGCCTTGGATAGCCCTCAAGGAGATCGAACACTAGCTCATAGCTAAGAATTAAAAAACTCTGGACGCGGCAATGGGGGCAATGCGGAAGATTCTTTTGGAGAGGAGCCTTTTATGATCAGGTGGATTCAAACCTAAGTCTCACTTTACAGAAAGTGAAAACGTTATGTTGGTCGAACTAATCATTCGGAACCGATCAGTCTTGAAGAGCAGGCGACCCGAGGCCCAAGGTAACAGTTATACCAAAGTCGATTGCTGAGTGTTGCCGATGCCAGTTGAGAGAGCTAATGCCTTCGATGAGTTCACGCGTGCACTTAACGAAATGAATCCTAGTTCGCCGAAGACAGTTCTGCAAGTCCGCAAGAAAATGGACAATTTGGTGTCGAGAGTTAAGAAGTTGATCGAAGAACACCGTGAAGTTGGTTACGTTAAAAATAAGATACCAGTGTATCTCATTAACCTCGCAAACGAGTTCATTCTCTGGAGCCCTCCGGGCGAAGAAGTCGCCAGCGGTCACATTGTCCCCTCTGGTGTACATGATGATTTCGCGAGCACTGCGTCTTCTGCCGCTGGCTTCTCCCACGCATTGCATGCCTCCTCGGGGCCGATACAGACTCGAGAGGGTATGTTACGTAAGAGGAAGCTCGAGCTCGAGTGTGAGCTGCTATTGGAGCAAATTAAGAAGGTGAAGGCCGAGAACGAGTTCACAGAGGCGAGATTTGGTGGTGTTGGAGTGTTGTGAAGTGAAGCTGATGTGTAGAGTATTAAATAATATTATTATTGCATTTTCGAACGTTGGTAAACCTGTAGCACTTTTGATAGAAAAACTGTATTGCGTTAAGCCACAGTGGGGGATATCTTAGGTAGATGCGTGCTTCAATGTATGGAGCTGCCCACTAAGAACGTACGAATTCCGGGTCGCTTGGCACGTGTTGGAGGACGAACAGAAGGGAGCGAATGGAGGGTGTATACCGTTCCCGATTTGCGAACTTGGAACCGTCCGACGAACTTCCGTAAAGTATGAAAACTGTTATTCTGACACCTCTAGCTGCACTGTTTCAGGTTATAAGGACATCAATGGGCGTGCAGGTTAATGAGCGAGATTTTCCTCCTTTAACTTCGCCGAATGAGGCGATGATAAGCAGTGCGATAAAGAAGTAGGCCTTGTAGAGTATCTACTCGCTTTTGAGGCTTTGGATGTAATTTATGTGGAATCTTGAAAAGTGTGAAAATGCCAAGTGCAGAAAACACGTAGCGGCTTGTCCTGGAATTTAAAGTGTTATGAAATATATGCTAGATGGATCTCCTCTTCAGATTAGAATACAGAGTTGATGCGTTTGATGATCGGCTCGCTCTCCTCGAGAATGAGATCATCCCACCCACACAGGATAGTAGCATGCCACCAATGCCGTTTGTTAGCAGTGGTCGTGCTGGCATAATCAGCAAGGCCTCTATTCGAGGACACATTGTCAAATTCGCAAAGTCAGAATCTCCTTTACCAACACCATGATCACATTGCATAATAATAAGGTTGTTGTGTTGCAGCTTGTAGTAGCAATGCTTGAGTTATTCAGCTTGAACACACGTTGCCCGCTGCCTCAGCTGAATGCACTCTTTAATGCAAAGGGATGCGACAATCGATTCGGAAAAGCTTTCCTCAAGGATTGCCAACAGATGTAGCCGACAACAAGCGCATTATCCAACAGGTTTTGAAGGGGTCGTGGATGAAACTATGGACCATGGCTTCGATTACTTGGTTCAACTCAAACACTACTCATTCGGCAGGATGTGTGAGCAAGCTCCAAGAGCACTAGAAATCATAAAGCTTCGCAAATAATAGACAATTAGTCAGCAAGGAAACGGTCACATACCGTGCAGCCAATCTAGTAATGTTGAAGTTCAACGACTACTGTGGTGAAGATAAAGTCTGATAACGAACCACAGTGGTCAAAACCCCAACACTCACTTTATTAATGTAATCATACCTGCAGGTAACCCTTATCTCCAATCACATCCGTGACAGATTTACAAATCGATCAGATGGGCGAGCGCTAGTCAGATTTCTTCGGTGTAGACGTACTGCCGTTGTCACAGTCGTTACGTCATTGCGATATAAGTATAGAGGCTCATTATGACGTACCTCCCGCTTTGGAAGCTTTGTTGTTTATTGCCTTCTGCTGATCGTATAATTTGAGCTTGTTTTAAACCACATTCGGAATAGTTCAAGATGGAGACGGTCAGTGGGGTTGGTGCTTCACGTTTGTGTCGAGTTGTCTTCGGCAATAGAATGCATCGTTTGGTGCGTATTATGTTTGGTTGATGAATAGCCTTACTTTGTATATGAAGGTCTATGTGTAAAGGGGTTTGGAAAGCATTCTCAGGAGGAATCTTAGGTTGAAGGGCGTAAGATACAGAATAGGTCAATAGATATTCTCTTGTAGTGTCTTTGCTTTCTGCTGCTACATTCTTTTATCCTGCCTTCGCTACTCTCACGGGAATGTCGGTTATCATCCGTATCGTATTCCTAACCCTTCTGATGGTGACCTCTATCTTTGCTGCTAAGGACGTTCCCAATGAGTTGGAGGAACTTGTCTCCTCTCTAAGAGCTAGGCAGGCGTCCAAGTACACTTCCAGACGTAACGGAAGCGCTGACGTTGTCAACAAGGGCGGTCGCTCTAGTGGTGCCAGCAAGAGCCAGGGCAATGTCAAGGATGGTAAGCCTTCTTCCCTTTTGTCTTCAACCTTCACGCTGTTGTTTAGGCCTATCGGAGATCCTAAGTGTATTGGACAGAGTGGTTGCAGGTCGCAGTGATTAACTAAAGCCTGTGTTGTTATTATTACTATTGGCTACGTGGCTATTATTCAAGGAGCATATGGAAGTTATCTTCTACTAACTTTTTGACTACTAATATCAACTATTGCTACCATCTGTTCTTATTATTCTGATACACGTTATTACTACCCCCAAATACCCCAGTGGTGATTGTCAAAGTCGCCGTGTCAGTGTTGAAGGCATTCTTCTCGATGTGTTGTTTGATATTTTTAACCATAAGGATGGTTTGAAATAGCGATTCATCATCGACAGTGGTTCACAAAAGAGAGTATTGTATAAGCTTTAATTCATTTGTCTAGGTTGTGAAGGCGGAGACGTTTATTGAGCTCATAGTAGTTCTGCGGTGATTGTGAGGATTTCTGGTACGTCTTTGTTAATACTGTCATTAGCAACGTCGTCGTCGACCTCCCCCTGTAATGTGTAAATCTCTTACTACTACTCCTACCACTAATACTACCGTTGCTGCTGCTGGTGTACTCGTCTTGTCTGCTGATCTTTGGCTTATTCTCCATTCTATTGCTGAGGGTCCAGAGTACTACTACATCATTCCAACTACTACAGTGTATGCTGATCATGATCATCATTATTATTATGACTTTTTTACCACTCCTTTAATAAAGTGCGATTTCCTAATGTGAAATTACAAAGAAAGCACTGAAGTAGCGGCCGTTCCAGTATCCACAAGTCTTCGACTTGGTCCCCATATAGTCACCATTGCTGCCGCCACCGCCGTGATCACGAAGGTTTGTTGTTCTTCTCGTAGTTGCTTTTATGGTTTGTTAGTATCCCTTTGTAGATGAAGAGTTCAAATGCTAACTCGAAGTAGGAAGTAGAAAACATGGTTTGTTAGTCTATGGCCATATGGCGACAGTATCAGGAAGAATATCTAACTTCACTTTGGGAATATAATCACAACATTGTTGTGTTTGGGTATTGGTGTTGTTTTTTATTATGCGTATTATTAACTTTCGTTTCGTTTTCCCGCATGGTCGTCTTGGGGTTGGCTGGAAATTAAGTGCTCTCCAAGAGTCCTAGAGTACCTCTTTTGGTGACTTAGGTTTAATTGGCAGATTCCAGGCTGAGCTAGATACCTTACGTTGACTGATAGAGTTAGATCCAAAATGGCTAAAATTAGACGTAATTTGTATCATGCACGCTTCAACTCAGGATATTTGCTCTCCATAATTGTCTTCTCTTATGGCTTCTTTTGCTGTATTCCTTCGACGGCTGTCTCTACCTGTGATGTTCTTCGTTATGATGCTCACATCTGGTCAAGCCGTGTTGGATAGAAACACCGCAGCAGAGTCTCTAGGTTGTAACGAAAGTGTCGGTATCGAGCCGGTCACCACTACCACAAGCATCCCAGCGACCGCTGCAGTTAGAACCACCAGCGCCTCGCCTACGTCATATAATTTCTTATATTCAACTTCATCATCGCCGTATCGTGTAGCTGCTGAAGAATCGACAAGAACTTCTCAATGGAGTGATGAGTCTGCTTCTGTTGGAGTTGCCTCGGTGAGCATGCCGGAAGAGATTGAGGAGTTGGTGAATTCACTGCAAGCTAGGCAGGCAATGAAGTATTCCTCTTCGAGGCGTATTAGGGGAGACACTAGACCTGGACAAGAATCTACAGGTAACTATGCCGCTGAGGAGTACCGTATGTGTCTACGGTTATTGTTGTTCAGATATTTTTGACATTCTCAAGGTCATTGAGGCCCGTGAAGGTGTAGAAGGCCTCGGTGTGAAGAACTAAGATGAATCATGTGTGTTAAGAACGAGGGAAGTGCCTCTCGCGATAAATCGCGACACAGTTTTTACCTCTCGCTCTTGGCAACCCCCTCAAGAACAACATTAACCTTTCTGTTACTCTCGTCGCCTTGGCAAGCGTCACTATCATTGTAGCCTTTGTGATGCAGCGGGTTTTCATTTTTTCTATCAGAAGTTTCAGTGCATAGCATTCCTGTATGGTTCCTTTTTGTCCATCTTCATTGTTGCACAATTTGCTTCGTAGCAAGTTCAATCGAATTAGTAGAAAAAGATATCTGTACCAAATAAGTATAACCTTGTAATCTCTATCATTGGTCGTATACCGGAACTAGCTCACCAGTCGTGTCACCAGCGGAGGCGCAGGTTGTCTACTCGCACCAGCGCTCCTGTTCCTGACCGACAACGTGTGCTACATTTTGTTTTCGATGACCCTTATTGTAATCAGTTTTAATATCCACGGTTCAGTGGGTTAATAGTGCAGCATCATTGTTAATCACCTGATTGCTGATAGCTCTAACCCGTTCTAGTTTGCGATATGCTTCTTGAATAGGTTACGGTATTGAATGCGAACCTGCTACTAAAGGCCTTTGTAATGTTGGCGTTTGCTTGACGGCGAAGCTTCCGTTTAATTTCTGATAATCGTCGATCGCTGCTTCTAACTGTTTCTGCCTGCGTGTCGCCACCGTCGCCGCTATCATCATCAGTACGATTACTCTGTTGTTCTTGTTCTCACGATAGATGTCTGTGCTTTGTAATGCGTACTGTGGTTGTTATCTTCCGCAGCTGTGATCGCCTTGCGCCCTGCCATTAGTGGGTTTCTCACTGATGGAGCGTCACGTTTTTAAGGCCCACATCGGTGAAACGACCTGATGACACGCTTTTGTTGCTGACTGAAAAAACTCTGTCGGCGACTGTGCTAAGATCAGCTTGCCATCCTTACTTGTGAGGACCAGTTGCTGATGTTACTGCTTGATTGTTATTGCTGCACATACCATAGCTATAAGATCGTCGTCGTCGTAGTAGTAGTTTATTGCGTGCTGAGGTTTACGAGAAACTTGCTCGTCAACTACAGCAGCAGAAGAAATCTAGCGCTCAACTGTGATACGGTTCTCATGTTCTGTCTCACATAAGAGGATGTTATCATCCTTTCTGCGTATCAGTCTGCTGTCCTGATGAGTTTTATCTGTCCCTTGGCACTTGTTGACATCGTAGCCTCTACAATGGAAGCCCCTTGTGATGGGCTTTCCAGTGAGACCACGAGAATAACATACCTGTCGTTGTCGATGTGATCGTGACCACCCATTTCATTCGTGGTTTCATTCATCACTATTTACAGCATATTGTTGTGTTTCTTCTACCCTGCACGGCGCTCAATTTTCCCAGCCACGGTTTCCGTGGGTTTTCTTAAGGATTACTCCCTTATTAATATGTATCTTTGTATCTTTGTATGTTTTTAAGATTTATCCCCACTTTGAATTGTTATTAGCGTATCTTGTACGAATGTGCGGCGTAGAATAGAGCCTCTACGTCAGCATGGCTTCTACGACACAGCTCAATTGTATATTAATTTATGTGCTCTATGTAGCTGATTTGGTCTCCTTCAATTCCCTATCTCGATGAACATGTTCTTCCTGCTCGCGCTTCTCTTCTCAACAACCCAATCCATGATTTCCGCTGGTCCTGCCGGTGTCCTTGAGGTATACGAGAGCATGATGACTAACGTTGCGATGAGGAGAGACCTCAAGTTTGCCAAAGAAGCTGACAGTAAGGAGCGCAAAGGAAGGTTTGGGAAGTTGATTTCTTCAGATTATAGAAGAGTCCTTCGTGCCCTTGAAGTTCGTCCGAGTTGGCGCTGATTATATTACGAACTCGGACGTCGGTGGATGATAGCATTCAAAAGCTATGCTGTTTCCGTTTGACTACTAATTTGTTATTCGTAAAAACTATTAGAGACCTACTTGTAGTGATGACGACTGTTTCCTATAATATTGGTACAGATAAGAAGACATCGTTCGGAAGTGTTCCATCAGTCACAGTCTTTTTGTAGTTTATTTCCTGTTCGTAAAGATCAGCTCAACTTTATATTAAAACGGTCGTCCAAGAGTCATATTAGTTGCTTTGTGCTTCTACCGTTTGTGGTTTGATGGTTGGAGAGCAAACATGCGCTCCAGCCCAGTGCTTATTGAGTATTGTAGGATCATCTCATTGATTGAGTTGAGTTGAGTAGTTCACGATACGTCTTGTAAGTTCTGCGCTTTTGTCCCTCGACTTCTGGCTTGAACCGTCGTTATAGTCGGTATAATGGCCTGCTTCCGTCGACTATTCCTCATCGTGGTTGTTGCTCTTTCTTCGACCGTAGCATCTGCTACTCCCTACAGAGGCAATCCTAGGTCGAATGGTTCTCCCACTATGAAGGGAGCTTCGGCAGCGGCCGCGCTTGATGTCGATAAGCTTATTTCATCTCTTGTTATTGAAAAAGCTTCCGTGAAGGGGGAGAGAAAATCTCCGAGTAAGCTAACTTTACATCTGGCTTGTATTTTTTCCTCTTAGGCTTGGATGAGGTGTTGAAGGCCATCGAGATCGGCAGTGGTGTTCGACGCTAAGCGTTTACTGAGAACAAGGCGGCTACGAAATTGCTATACTTCGTTGATCCTGCCATGCTCCTTCCTAGCTAATACCATTCTGTTTATGTTGGTCTTTTTATCCTGAACTGTGCCGCTTGTTTTCTCTTGTAATGAGTTGATGTGTTTGTTGTTTCCGACAGCTACAGTTTTGGACGAGTTTAACGCTTGGTGCTGTAGTAGGTATTAGTAGTAGCATGCATACACTGCTGGTGTACTATATGTCGCTGATCCTTAGAGCCCGCTATTTCCATGAGGCTGAGCCCATGTTTGCGGGTTATTTCTTATAGTAGACCTCTAGTAGTGCACCGAGGGGCAACGCTCTTCTCGCTTCTTGCGGGACCTCCGTTTCCCTCTATAATTTTATCGATTCATTTCTATTGCAATAATCTGGTCTGCTGTACAATCGCTATTGTCCGAGAAATTTTCTAGTGGAGGATACCTGGTTGATACACCTCTCATTACTATACACTGGAAATGTCGAATGATGGAGACGATGACATCCTAGACGATCTCTAGAAGACATTTCTATAGACATTCGCAGCCTTGTTGTGTTGAGTCAATTAACAATTGAAGACCTTTCTTCTGGAAACTCTTGCCCTACTGAAGGGGTTACAAAATCCTTGATGTCGATGTGTAGTGCTTCGCAAGAATACATCAACTCATTTTTGCATGTAAAAAGCAGTTCTAGAATCGATTCTGAATTTCATAATCGGTTTATTGAACGACCCCGCTATTACTGTCAAGAGAAAGCGGTATCCTTTTGAAACCCGAAGGTACATCGAGATGACAATTTTTGTGTTCTGCGTAACTTCTCTGAAGCACTCGAAACTGACCTGAACTTTAAACCGCGGTATTCTGGCCTGAAATGATCCAAGAAGGATTATTAACCTTATCACGTCCCCCTCTGCTCTTCTTCCGCAAGCGGTTTCGTCGTCTTGAACTTGAAACGCTTTCTATGGATTATTTAACTGCCGCTTGTCGCGATGAAGCGGTTTGGTAGTGTAGTGGTGTCACAATTTCCTTCAACCTGAATAGGCTCGGAAAGCTGCCAGCACCATAACCATTTGGTAGCGTTACTTTTCTTCCCCATGCACCTTCTTTGGCTCACGCTAAGCATCCTCTCCGTTCTTATTGCGCTCATCCCGGAGGCTAGAGCAGCAGCTGCAACCGTCTTCTCTGTTGAGCAAGTGTACGGTCAGATGATGTCCGATTTGGCTGCTAGAAGAAATGAGCAGCTTGCAGTTAGAAGAGTGGAGAAGATCGCTCGTGGTGTCGCCGGTTAGAGAAGTTCGCTCGATTATTTGAATATTTTGTTTTGTTAGGTCTCGCTGCTGCCATCGGGGCGCAAGTCGGCCAAGAATGGAGGTGATCGTTGAATACTGCATTTCTGGGAAGTATGACCTTTTGACGTTGGTGCGTACCAGCACCCATAGTAGGCGAAGATGTGACTAAGCTGTATATACCGATTATTACATTTATTTTCACTTATTATTATTACGTTCGAGGTCGCTGAGCCGCCTCTGAATGCCGATTATTTTATGATTGATCGCTGCCGGTATCGGCGTATCGTAAGGCACATGTCTTTTTGGTAATGGAAGTTTGTGCGTGGAGTACACTGTTGTGTTGGTAGTAAAACATGTCTTCCGGCGTATTTCACATTCGAGGTGGGGACATTTCTATCTTATCTGAGAGGCTCCAGTGACCGAGATTCGGTCGCATGCAGGCAGAAGTAGTGTGGTTCGTAATTAAGTACTTGAATCAGTCCCTTCCTCTGTGACCACTTGGCTAAGACACTCGAGTCATGTTACACTTCTCGTGGTTTGCTGAGTCCCATAATCTATTGATAAGTCCTTTTGAAAAGCAAAGCACCCTAGCCTAGTCACGAGGGCCTAACTACGGCTCTAATTCTCGTGCTAATGAACGACGGCCAAAGCTGAGTTCGGGTAAAGCCCGCAGAGACATGATGTGCTAGAGATGCAACGACTGAAGAGGTCCGTCACGCTTTAGCAATATTCCGTATGCGAAGGGAGCTTCGTTTTAGCATACTCTATCCACGTGTTACAGGTTTATTCGCTTAATCTGTACATCATGTTTCATCGACACCCCCCATGCCAAAGAGACATGCCTGTAGACGTTCCCGCTTGATTCGTTGAGTTTCGTGAACAAAATACTTCGAAATGCGATCTAGTTCATTCCAGTCGCACTAAGAGTAAATGCACGTGTACCATTTACTCGGAGCAAGCCGTTATCAATACTGTGATATAGAACCTATGTAGTGCAAAGATATCTCTGTAGTGCGCACGCCAAGATACCCCATCGTTTCGAAACGGCCAGAGTTCATTCGAGGGTGTCATTTAAGTAGCTCACATTTTCATTTCACGACTCCGAGGAGTTCTCACGTAAATTCTTACAACCTACGCTGGCAGGCTCGCGTTTTGCGCTTCTTCGCTTTCCCTAACATGCCCTCTCTTCGTTCTGCAATCCGCACCTCAATGGTTACTGCCTTGCTTGGCAGTTGGACAGCGCCGGCGACCGCTGCTAATCGTGCTGCCGATCTCGAATCTCAGGTGAAATCGATGAGAACTCAGAAGAACAGCAAAAAGGCAACCAAACCGAGTAAGTCCCTTCTCTTCTCGCATCGTATCAGTACTATTCACGGTTTGTAGGCCAATCTGAAGTCCTCGCCATGATTCGCGATGCTTCGAAGTCGAGCCACAATGATCATGCTACAAGATACACTTAACTGACAGCTCTTGTCTATGAGCGTCAACGCAATTAATCACGAGTGTCGGGGTTACTACTTGCTGTTATTACTGCGCTGCCGTACAGGCTCGTTTTTAGGCAGCATGTGGTTAGACTCTGTGGCTTCGTTTGCTGGAGCCTCTTCTTAGTGGTGGATTGTGTGATTCTGTGACGTAACATCAATCCTTTCATTTTCCAAATACGGCTGATGTAAATTCTGATAGCCTTTCATGAGTGATGTGATAGATTTTTTATTTTAACATCTGCCCGAGCATTCGGAGTCCCATTGCTGGATGACTGTTTGCTCTGTGGTAGTGACTTGTGTATTTACTCCTGCTAATCTCGCTACTCTACGATGCTTTTTTATTGCTGTTGTTCGTCGCCCAGTCGATTCCTGCTGACTTTCGTTGCTAGCATATAACGTTAGAATTGATGAAGTCGTACTGAGAGTCCTCAATGGTGCTCTCGTACGCATGTAGCTGCTGAAGGTTAATCAGACTGCTGACACTAGATACCAATTATGACGATGATGATGATGAGAGTTGTAACACACGCAGTTTCAGTGATGGAGTAACTGTGATGGTGGGTTCATATTAGCATGTTGAGTTGGTAAATTGATTCTATCATTGCGTCGGTTTAAGCACTACTGGTCATGATTGCAGCAGTACTATGCCTGGTAACGGTACTATCATTATGATAGTATCATAAGCTATCTCAATCTATTGTAATGCCGATCTTAGCTCGAGTTATGTTGGTATATATAAACTGAGCCGTCGGTTGATCAAGTCTCGGAACCCAATGTACTTTCACTTGCTCTGTATACCATACAGTGTATAGCAACTTATTGACTCGAACGTAGAACTCTTCGTGGTAACAACACGCATAACATCCAGACTTATAAACCATGGACATCTTTATCTATTAAAGTAGACAGAGTCAGTACTGTTTCCCAATTTCCTGAGCGATTTTCAGTAGCTCTTCTTTATTATTTTCGATCATCTCGCCAATCCAACGGCTACTTTCCTTATTTTGGAGTTCACTAGCACGTTCAATGATACGCGTGGCTATATGACATGTCATGTCCTTATTCCTATAATAGGAGAAAGGTTCTTCAAAGGCAGAAAAGGGGCTTAATTTGTTCAGCTTCTCCATAGTCCTTGCCTTTGCATTCTTGATTACATAACCTTTGTCACCCACCTTAATCGAGAATTTAAAGGGTTTGTCGCACCTGAAATTGATATGCGTGTATTCACTGCAGATCTCACTAGTGGAGTGCTCCAACATTCTTACTGGGAAAAACTCACGAACTCTCCACCCCAGGGGTTATTCCAGTAGAGGGATGTGCCACCTTCCTTAGTTCTACTCAGATAAATTGTTTCATACGACGATTTGATTCTACATTCACCTGGCTCCTCTGTTTTCTAAATATCGCATAAATAGGAAGCGAAAGTAATACACGAAAGACTACCGTGACAGTGAAGTCTTCCAACCGTGTGACTGCACTCTTCACAGAACCAAGAAGCTTCTCGATCGCATCGAGTCGGGATCCGACCACATCAGAGTCCTGAGGAGTGAGACATTCAGTGCGTAGCGACACTCTTAGCTACATGCTCAATGGGCGGACCGCGAGCCGCCTTTATGGCTAGGATTGGGATTAAATTCAACAGTACTGATAAAACTCGGCGAGGAGAGGCTATCATAGAGTGAAGGATCGCAAATGGGATTCAATCGCCGAACAGAAGAACTGTTGAGGATGATGACACGGAAATGTTTCGGGATAAGTTGATAAGTTGATGTAATTTGCCACATTAGGAAATTAGGAATCTCTATTTTGTGCAACCATCTTCGCATTCGCCCAGTCTGGGCGACGGCCACGCTGTGATTTCCGCACGAATGAGGGCGAACGGTTCAGATTAAAGATATTATAAATCTCGTAAAGCTTGAAGCTGGTTGAAGTTCTCACTTGGTTGCTGAGTTGAAGTCCTGTCCGTTATGGCTAGAAATGCCCAGTAGCACAGCAGCAGTATTTAACCCTTAGGGCCGCAATAGATGCCTCTGAGCGACATGTTAGTTAGTGTCAATCAACCGTGCACTAGTATGCTGCTACTAGCACAAGCTCGTATATATGCAAACTGTAACGTTCGCTGCTTATGAGGTGTGCTTCCAAAATTCGAGGGTGTCTTCTCTTGCCTTCCGCTGTTATATCCTCGTGACCTCCTCAACGCATTTGATGAGTAGTGTCCTTCGCGTCCCTTGCAGCAGTGACTTATTCTCAACACAGATACGTCAAGTACTCGCATATTTCCCATAGGCCCTTCGTTGAGTGACTCGTCTTGTTATTGGCACTTGTTCTGTCCCATTGTACTGCTGCACACAACACAACTTTAATACTCTACGCTAGCCAGAGTGACGTAATAAGCTAGGAAAGCCATGAACGTCATCAACTGACTACTGCAAGTAGAGTACAACCATCGAGAGCCTACCGTTCGCGCGTACACCTTGACGATGTCGCAACACTTGGTAGCTCTCTTAGGCGTCAACGAAAAAATCAGTAGTAGAGTACTGGCAGTATTGTAGAAGCAAAACCAACGGTAGTAGTACAACAGAATGACAGATTACAGAAATAAGCTGCAACACTCAGCATGAAGTGGATGATGATGATTATCCTCTGCGAAGGAGGATTAGATAATCAAACCTTCAAATATATCACAGCGAAAGACAACAGAAATATGTGAGCTGGTAAAGCTTACTCGGCCACCGCGAGACGATTGTCATATCGGGCTTACTGCGTTTACCAGCGTATTTTACCACCTAGGCCGTACTTGTCGATGAGGCTCTGATAGAGTGGCTCAAGTTGATCTACATTGGGAAGGTCATCTCCTTTTGAGTAGAGGTCAAACTTGTTGAACTCGTTCACAACTCTGAGCTTTGCATCATCCTCGGGGGCCATCAAATGCTGATACGCTCCTTTGTCATGCCATGGGTAAAAGCTATGATAACGGATACACCATAGGCCTTCGATGGGAAGCGAACATGTGGTGTGATTATTTAACACTTGATAGAGGTACTCATCATGCCCAAATGCCATCAAAACATTATCAAGTCCGCAGTGAGGCTGATACATGCCGTATGGGGTAGAATAGACTGGATGCTTAAAGTCGGGATTCCCCTCGAACTGATGGGCCAATACGATATCTTTGCTGAACTCGCAACCAACTGGAAATGTATCACCAACAACACACCATTGTTCCTCGCCCCAACATGACATCACCTTACCAAGGTCATGCAGGAAGCCAGTCAACCACAGCCAATCCTTGTCCGGGTGAAGCTTCCTGATGGCCTCGGCCGTCATAAAAGCGTGTAGGGAGTTTGGAATGTCGACATCTGGATCACTCTCGTCCACGAAATCATCTAGTTTGTGGAGAATCTCCATTATAGTGTATTCACCATGATTGAATTCGAGCCACTTTTTGTGCAGGTCTCGAACTCTTTCAACGGTCATATTTTCGTGCTGCCTTTTATAGTTTGCCTCAACAATACTTTGCCTGGAGGAGTTCTCATAATTCCTATAAGTCTCCCCCAAAATGTTTGTTGGGCGGAAATTATTCGCCAACGCCTCTTCCGAATAGTGTTTGCTCTCTATGGGCGGCTCGAGTGCGGCGGCGGCTGCCACCACTGCCACGGGTCCGTCACCAATACACACCGGTGCTACTGACATTGATGCCTCCTCAACGCAGACAACTGAACAAGTGAGTTAATTGCCTCAAAGCACCTTATAAGTCACTGGAATTTCCCAGCAACAGTTTGCCTATAAATTTTGATGGTCTCACAGACTCCTTTAAGTCCACGAAATATTGCCACTGGCAATTTGCCAGTCTATCCCTTAAAGGGAATAGATAATCTGCGAGCCGAGCTAGAGCGTCAACCGCAATTATATATCAATATACTTCCCCAAGAAGTCTGATTTCTATTGCTGTCACGTGAAACTCGCCTCCCTCTACAAACTTGAAGTTCACCACTTGAGTCAAAATATCATTTGACTGCATTCCTTAGTACATGATCACACTAGTTCTGGCCTTCGAGACACAATATGAAAGTTAATCCACAAAAGGTAGACGGAAAATTGCAAGTCCTCTTACGGTGTTGCAATTTCGTCATGGAAATTGTGCGCGCGTGCAAATCGCGGAGCGATGCGCTTACGACGCGTGACTGTCCGTCTGCTGCTTTCCAAAAGACAAGGGTGATCGGCTTCTTGAGGTTTCCGGTATCGTTCTCAGAATTGGTTCAGCAGAGCATATTTGAATGGGAAATGTCAAAATCGTTCATCACACTGAAAATCGGTTTTAAGATCTAAACGATTCTACATCTGAAAATGTCATACTTTAAAGCTTGACTCTAGTGTATGTTTCATTGGTGACATCTTCCGGGCTTCTCACTCTAATGGTCCCAAAGGGCGTGTTGTCAGCAACATTAGTACATTTGTGTTAATTCAGTTCCTATTATATATTCCGTTAATGCGGTATTGTTCCCCCATAGGCAATTGGTTCGACTTTGCTAAACGATTGGCCTGGGTTGCTGGTAGTATTGGAGGGAGGGGGCATTTCATATAAATAATCGTGAAAGGTGGTAAAAGATACGCCAAGGTAAAATTAATTCCAATTGACCTGGACTGCGTGTAAGTTGTTTTTCGTATATTTTACACCCTCCCTTGGGAGAGCTGAAAAGTGGAGGATAAAAATCTTCAACAATGTTTTAATATTTTCACTCGACAAGGAGAATACAGAGACAATCGAAGGCTAGCGATGTTTTTATTTTATTACGTACTGAATGGATTATATGTCCGCTCGCCTTCTTTAATCGAGAACTGAGTCTTCTCACCGAATCACCGTAATAAACTCTTTAATACTGGAAGGTCCGTGAATCGGCCCGAATCGAATGCGGAAGCTCCTCGAAACTCGCTTCCTTTCCCAACGTATGTGGGCTGGTACACACATCCCCTTGGGTGGAGGGACTGATTGATGACGAGTTTAAAATACGGGTATTTGGGGATCAAATAGCGATTAATAATGAGTTAGAATTTAATCTTACTTTGCTGGAACGCAGGGCTGACTAGCTGGAGCAGGACGCGATGACGGTGGTTCTGAAATTATAGCTAGTTAAAGAACAGGTATTTGCGCATGCCACTTTTTGAACGTTGAATGTGCCATGAATGACGAGTTCCAAAATCTGCAACTCGGAATTGGAGTTGCATTTGGAGTCCAAATGCATGGATCCGGGCCATCACTCCTATTGTTATCTTTTATAGAATGATATCGTCAACGAATTCGATTAACGGTGTAAAAGTTGCACTAATTCGTATTCAGTAGGAGCAGCTGTTGGTTAAATAGGATGTTTCCTCTGTTGTCAGGCGTGTCAGCTCTTCTAGTGGCATGGATGGCTGCAGAAGCGCTGGGATTCACCGCGTGGCTCCAATACACTTTATTAGGCCTCTTTATTCTCCTTGTAAGATTCCTAATAGGTTGACTCGTGTGCATCTTCTTCTCTCAGGTAGCCGTTCCTGTCATCCATGCTGCATGGAGTGTTATGGAGCCTTTGCGCCTTCCTGTGATGCTGACAGCTGCCGAATCCAGCAAAGCTGCGGACATAATATTCAAGACGAGCACAAGACCGGTGTTGGCGCCTCCACCAGATGACTGTGCAATCTGCCTCGAACCCTGGCAAGAAGGGGAAAGTCTGAGGGAGCTGCGATGTGGTCACATGTACCACGAAGCCTGTATTAAGGCCTGCATTCAAGGGTCATTACCCTTACGCTCTAAGCATGCTAGCGATTTAACTCAGCTGGTTAACTCGGTGTCTTGTCCGCTTTGTCGGCAGCCTATGGTGGCTCAGCCCGATGAGATAGCAAGATTGATCAGAAGTAAAAAAAGTAGCACACAATGAGCTGTCTACTTTTCACGTAGAGTCGTCTTTAATCTATCGGGGTAGCCCTGTATCTATCATCTGTTCAAGATTCTCGAGAGCTCCATTAGCTGGCCTAGCCAGGAGCGGACAGAGAGGCGCCAAATGTTACTCTTCCCTTTTCGTCTGTATATGTATGTTTTAGTCGGCATACCTTCACCGTACTGTAATCAGTATTAGCACCATTATCACCATTGTTTACTGCAGTGCGACAGTGTTGCCCTTCATGACCGGTTTTGCGTTCTGAAGTTGACGGCTGAACACGTAAAAGATTCCTCAAAGCTACCGAAACTGTCGAACTGAGAGTTCCTCATATGGTTATATCCCTCATACAATATGTTCGAATCCCAGTAGGAGAGGTGCAAGCATCCTCACGTGAACTGCGCCCAGTAGCTCTAACGTGTTTCCTCTGTATCTTTGCGAACTGTCCGTACACCGGAATGACGATATAACCCAAAGTCTATCAGTGATAGGTCGGCGAGAATTCTTTGTTGTTACTGTATATAAAGGTGACAGATATGAAAAGGTTATCTGTTCTCAATAACTCTCCGTGAAATGGTAATGTTATTTTCGCCTAATCGATGGAAGCTCTCACCAAGCCAAGTTCTGCCTCTATATAGGCGTTTGGATATCCTGCCCAGAGTTGTATTTAATACCTGGGAGGATCGTTATTGTGTGGTTTATAAGCCAGCTGGATGGTGTATGAAGGATAGTAAATGTGTCGATAGACCGTCATTGGAAACTACCTGTAAGCGAGGAGGGGAAATTCAATCTCCATCTGAGCCGTAAAATTCACATTTTTCTCATTATGAGTCTTTACCACTAGAATGTCGCTCTCCGAACTTCCGATACCATCGCCAAGATATTCGCCCTTCTGAAAAAGTCATCCAAAAAAGCACATTTTTGGGGCCACAATTTACGTTGTATCTATATAGGGTTATGCATCCATATTCCTATACTGGTTACTGCTCTCTCAAAAAGAAGTATGTCGCACTAGATACTCACCGTAGAGATCGCTCATCAATTGCCCTAGTTACGCCATCCCTACCCTCGTATAACGCAGATGTTTGCCACTTGAGCCCTCAATCTGGCCACAATGAGGAGTTGGATAGGATAAAGAGAGATCTCCCGTTACCAGATGAAATAGAGGATAACCCTCATCGATTGAGGGATGGAAAACTGTAGGGGGACAGCATTGCACAATAACGCCGTTTAGCTCGGAATCTTTCGAGTTGACTGAATTCAATCCTGGACTATCTCTACAGTATAGACTATCCTCTAAAGAGCATTTGTAGTTTCAGAGAGTATTGAAGTTTCAGACTGAAACTTACCTCAGCGTGCTTACGTAACTCGAAGGATGTGTCTGAAATGCTTATGAGTTTCCGAGCTCGTCAGGCGCACTGTACGCCGTCGAAACCCGCCGTGCACATCCCATCAGTTAGCATTTCACCCGGAATCCGGGTCCCGGATCTTTAGCAATACCCCGCAGTAGAACTCTTTTCAGGCGTTTCCCGATTGCTATTGACCCAGATATATCGGGTCTCTGCGTAGTTTGTGCTGATAAAAGTATATCACGGCAATTCAAGACGCATTACAGAGAGTAAGAGCGCTGGTCGTTGCTAGGAGACAGAGAGGTGGAAAAATACAAATTTCAAAAGATGCATGAGGCCCGTTCAGGCCTCGTCTCTTAATTTGACGAATTTCCTATCCGGAAACTTAGTTAAAGATGTTCGAGATGTATCTAGCACCTGGGGATCAGGGAGGCATACGTCCAGCTTGGGACGTCCTAAGCTAAGGACGGTGAGAAGCCCATCCCGGTTAGTAGGCCGGGATCCGAAGCCCGTCCTCCCGGCCGGATTACTCGAACGCGGTTTCCCGTAAATCCCGTTCTTGAGTCAGGGCACTCACCCGTATCCGCAATAGACTAAATCTACCAGTACCTTATCCACCACACTTACGTACAGAGTCTGTACTACGAGCTCAGCTGGTGCGGCCTGAGGGTATCGGCAACATCATGTTGCCCACGCATCTTTCCACCCCATTGGAATCACCCAGTTGATTCCACTGGGCTAACTTAACTTTTGACTTGAGTAATCTGAGGTTGGCTCAGGGTGACATTACAACGTACAAGGAATTCAAAATCTCGGTGTCTAACGGTAAGCTCTCTTCTGTGGCTGGCAAGGTCCCCACTGTGGATTCTGAAGACCGCATCATGTTCATACAGCCCCAGGGGTCAGGGAAGAAGCCAATCTGTCTGAATGCCAAGAAATGAAGTTCCTGCTCGTACTGCAAGGTGCCGCTTCATTCGACGAATTAATACTATGTCTGATATCCTTGCTGATCATGACCAATGTTAATTCGTCGATTAGAGCTGTTAACATTACCGGCGAGTACATTTTGACGTTATACCATATTGTAGCGTCCCACGGTTTGGCAGCTGCTATGAACTACGATGAGAGCTTCCGTCAGCAACTGGCCTCTCAAGCGAAACGTTTGGCAGCCCAACGTTGGCAGCCAACGGTTGGCTAATAAGAAATCTATTGGTTACAGTGAAGCAGTGGCTAAGACTATCTTAAAGGGTACCGATAATATGTAGAAGAGTATGGAGCGCTTCATGAGGACCCCGTCAGGCTAAGCGCCTACTGCTATGCAGGAGCCGATTTCATAATCGACACTTCTTTCATAGACTTTTGAAAGTGCCCTCGTCGGCTCTGCCTCGATGATGATTATTATAATAGTAATATATTAGTTAAACTACCAATGGTCATGAGGCTGTCGGGCGCGGAAATTCATGGACAGTGTTAAACAGTCACTTCAGGTGACTCGTATGAATGCTGCGAAAGCGGCTTCCCCTATCTGGCTCATCAGTTCATTGCGTTGAATACTAGTAGCTACTACCAGTTGCCTACCACTTGCCTAGCAGCTAGCATCTAGTTTCCATCTATAGAAAATGGTACATCGTGTACCTTACATGCTACCTACCGGGAGAATTTGGGCACAGGGGGTCATAAACGCGGGGTCGGTAGGCTACTGGGGAACCCCCTGGAGGTTCCTGGCGACGTTTTGTCGAAATTCGATCTCTGCACTGTACCCGCTGTACCCCTCTGGCGCAGCTGCTCCAATCGATCTTGATCAGGAGAATTGTAAAAGCTGCGCGCTGTGTAGAATTTATAAAACTCTCGACTGTTGCTGTCTTGCAGGATCTCCTCAGGTTCTCCTTTCGTCAAACGTATCGGTTGCTTGCTCGCCCTGCGTCAGATTTCAAGGCTGCGACTAAATACAAAGATTTCTTTAATGCCAATGGTCGACCATTACAACAGGGAGTTCTCGAGTCCTGTATGAGGTGGAACAGAGACTCTAAGGAGTGGCGAGCTGTGAGGCGGCACATTTAGGCCTTGACTGTTGAACAAACGCAAAATTCAATAATATTGTTGATAAATATGTATCGGTGGAGTCGGAACATCGGCTGTTTCCTTCTCCAACTGTGCACTTCTTACGGAGTAGCCAATGAAAAGTCGACGGGGACTTCGTGAGATTTCCTCGGATCCTACTTTCTGCTTTGTCGAGTGTCGAGATAAAACCTAGTGTAGAAGAGTAAACCTCTGACAAGCCATATGTCGCGTATGATATGTGCGGAAGTTCACGGCATAGAAGTCGACTTGATAGTCATTACTTAGGATAATTGGTAGGTAGAATGTGATGAAGGGCAAGGCTCTGCTGTGGGGACAGAATATGACTTGGTTGAGATTGGGGATGATAACAGGGCTTTGTATGAGGCCATGGTTACACCCTCCAAGGTTGGATATATGATGGTGAGCATCTTACCCGCTTAGTGCTAGATGGTGATAGACATAGATGGTGATATCTATAGATATGTGATAGGCAGTGTTCCTAGCAGGATGGTTGCACTTGTATAAAATGAGGAATATTATAGGCATCATTATATTCCTTCTAGGCGTCCGTCTTTGATTGTCTAAATGGCCTGACAAGCTCTCCCAAGCTTTATGAATCTACTTATCGGCATATCAATTAGATATCATATTGCTTAGCCACGTAGGGAATGTGACAGTAAATGGCGATGACGTCTCCGAATTCTTGCAAAGGATGTTCTGATGCGCTTCATCATTGAACATATGCAACTTCGCTTGCCTATAAGGTTTTGGACGATAATGAAATTATAAGTTCAACTCAATGCAATTCATCCTCGACCATGCACCAGCGTGACCCTCCGATCGCGTTGTTGTTTTTTCAGGCCCATTTTCGTGCGGGTGGCCTAGAAGTGATTGCCAATGCGGATGGTCTGCCTTTTATTCAACTCAGCAGACTCGAGTTTCCTGATCCTTTGAACCCTACTGGAGCGGAGATTGTGGTGGAAGTCGAGCCCGAAGAAGATATGCTGGCTGCACTCGGCAGTTGTACTTGATAATACAGCATGACAATTCATCGTTTCTGGTTGTTTCTTTTTAAAGGAAATGTTGATGTTGTGAAAGACTAAGCATTTGGTAGTGCAGACAAGCAACTGGAGTTAGGTGTAACCAGAGATATTAGTGGTTACTTCGCGCCAGTCGACACTCGAACGGAGCGGCGCTTATATTGTCACTTTTTCTGTCTACCTGTTATCTCTGTTGCAAATTATTTATGTATGAATCATACTGTCTGATACCTCACTGAGTGAAGTTCACTCTCCTTGCTGCCCCAGTAAGATTTCCCTACTTTCCACCATCCATTCGATCATCCTCATACAACTCCGTCACGCCTGGAGCTCCGTAGTTGTCCCGATTCTCCACCTTGTCTACGAGTGCCCTACTGACCGCTAGTCAAAACCGAGTTTTCAAATCATTGTATTATTCATTTATAATTGGTTTTCCCGATATGTATGTATCTGTATAGGTATTTACTTAGGTCTCAGCGGAGGCTTGAAGCATAGCCTACCCAAACTTCAAGGATACGCGAGACAGTCCTTAGGAATGTTACACTACTGTCATGCTTGGCAGTTGTTTTTGTGTTCCGCCAATGCGCCTGTGTTATACAGGCTGTATAAGTTTTTCATAATCCTATTTACAGTGTTATATAACGATCTATTCAGTCGGCGTACAATCTCAGATGGAGGAGCTCTCATTTCACTTGGCACGTGTGACGTGACGTGACAGCGTAGTTTTCCTGCAACTTGCACAACACACTAAAATTCAAATCGGTGTATCCCTCTATAACTCACCACTTTATCTGCTGGGTTGTTTTACATCCCAGCGACCTCGCAAAATATCTTCGTAGATCGTATCTTACCCGCTTAACCTCTTCCTTCTCCAGTGAGCTTTTTGGTAAGCTTGGCCTTGATGCTTTCGTTCCTTCGTGACCCGCTTTGTGGAGCTCCTGCGAGGTTGTGTATTATCAAGTGTACATACTGTAGCTTAATCGATTATCAAACCTTAATAAGGTGGTATAGTTGAACTAATTGGATTACTGTTCATCAATGATGAATCATCATAGTATTACTTTTTATTATATCTATTACTATTTATTATATCTATTACTATTTATTATATCTATTACTATTTATTATATCTATTACTATTTATTATATCTATTAC
>JAAPAO010000177.1:39377-57371 GCA_013115145.1 Perkinsus chesapeaki
TATCTATTACTATTTATTATATCTATTACTATTTATTATATCTATTACTATTTATTTTATCTATTACTATTTATTATATCTATTACTATTTATTATATCTATTACTATTTATTTTATCTATTACTATTTATTATATCTATTACTATTTATTA
This sequence comes from Perkinsus chesapeaki, assembly GCA_013115145.1. Classification (NCBI taxonomy): domain Eukaryota; phylum Perkinsozoa; order Perkinsida; family Perkinsidae; genus Perkinsus; species Perkinsus chesapeaki. The sequence goes on from JAAPAO010000177.1 coordinate 39,530, forward strand.
TATCTATTACTATTTATTATATCAATTACTATTTATTATTGTTACTATCCACTTTAAGCCCTACTCTGATGACAGGGTGTCACCGTTGTGTATGAGTATGAGCCTTCTGCCATCGTCTGGTCGACTATTCAACGCACTCTACCTGGTATCACCTTACCCCTAGATCGAGGACCTTTAAGGATAGTAATCACTTTGACATGACTCGCTTGAATCTTTTGGGTGACCAAGATGAATGTAGACTTGAGCCCAGTCTAGGCAGTTTACTAAGATTTGAATTCTTTATTAAGACTATTAGCAGCCGAATTGATAGTACAGATGCTCCCTATCATGCAGCTCTGCTTTCTCCAAGCTCGAGAGTATCATCTTTATAAGTTGGCCTTTTTTCCTTCATGGACTCCGCACTGCTTCACCATAATACAGACTTTACCTGTAGTAAGCTGAGTGGCCCTACCAGCGTCTCCACTGAGGCTCCAACTATGGCCAACGATTCTGTATCTTCTACTTCAGCGGAAACAGGGGCGAGTGCAGGGTGCTTCTTGCCCTTGGCTACCAGGAGGGATATAGTGGAACTGTCCAAGGGGGTTACACGGGACAAACAAAGATTTAATGATGTTCACGCAAACTGGAGCGAAAAATTCAGGGCTAGTTCGACATTGTGGATGCGGAACAAAGTGGAGTATTTTCAGGGCACTCCAGGATCGTTGGGAAGTTACCAGTAATAAGGATGGTGGATGGGTAGCGGAACCTGCGTACTTGCTGGGATGGGCAATCGACGGTCTAGTGGCGGTCAAGTTTTTGACTCGGAAAGTTTTTGAGTGGCCCACCTTTCACAGTAGTTTTAATCAGTGACGCTTTGGCGAGCACATCTCGGAGGATCCTCCAAAACTCGTTAGAATTTCATCAGTCTAGTGTCGACCAACCAAAAGCCTGAAAGTTCCCCAAGGGGAGTGGCGGTATTGCTGCCTCATCATCCTTGGTGTTAGTAGGAATGGGCCTAGGTATGTTACTTTCTTGACAACTCGAAAAAAATTTAATAACTAGATTTTATACTGGTTTCGAGAATTGTTATTAGTGAGACACAAATAACAATTCTCAAAACCACTAAAAGTGTGGCACTTGTGGAGCTATAGCGGGCGCAGATTGGGTTATAAAATTGAGACTCAGTGGGTCATATAGTTGAGTGATGTGGAGTACTGCTTTATTGATGATGGGAGATTTCGGCAACTTATACCCGTGAACCCGTAACTGCTGGAAAGCTCGAAAACCAGTAAATTTCTGGCAGTAATAAGCATCATCATTCGGGTGATGGCACTGCAAATTGAAGACATGTTGGTGATAGTGCAAGGTTCGAAGAGCGCGAAGTGTCGGTGTTTTGTCCGAGATAGGGAAGCCTAAAACCACTGTTGTAGCCTCGATATAGCATATCAATGAAGCATACCAGCAAAAATAATGAACAGTCAAATCTATAGTTTTTTAAAGCCCACGTGAGCTGGTAATCATCAGGTATATTTCGGGTCCACCTTGTCGCTCTTCACCCGAGTCATCGTCATCATCAGCGTCGTCGTCGTCGGTAGATCCTCGGCCGGACTGGCGGGATAATGCATTTAATAGAACTCAAAGGCAGTTAAAGAAAGAAGAGGAGTCTCATGCAGCTGAAGTTAAACGAAAACTTCAGATTGAGAATCCTCAAATAGTTGATTACCTGCGAGAACTTGAAGCCGAGGGCGGTGGACGCCGCAAACGCCGGTGTCGTGAGCGGCGAGATGAGAGAAAGGAGCGGTATGGAAGACGTGGTTGTTGATTTTATCTGTACTGTGTGTGGCGACGTACTAAGTCGCTATTGAGAAACCACTGCGGTTTATCGTAGCGCCTCCTCCTCCTCCTCCTTCTGATTGAACTACAGACTTTCGTCGAGGTAGATAATAGTTGTACTTATTCGGATTGTAGTATCGTTGACGTATTCTTCTTCACTGTAAATAGATAATGATGTAGACTTACCTCGCACAGGCAATAAACTAAACCTTAACAACGTATTTGGCTAACAGTGAAGTTGGGTTTGTTAATTATAGGCTTGTGCGACACAAAAAAAGGGACAGCATAGATACGTTTTGGTGGTCGGTAAGATTGTCATAGAAAAGTAATTATTACCATAATTACGATAAGTTAATTAATAACTGGACTCCAGTTACTGCCCCAACAGAGGCAGGATCTGTGATGCGGAGTGGCGCGTCAGCTCTCCGCAAGACTCTTGGTCGGTGGGGCCGAGGGACCGCTCCGAGCCGTCCGCTGGTACAGTCTCATGTACATCTGTACCGCTTGTTAAGCTCTATCTGGTCAAGATAGACAGTACTTTTTTATAGTGCAGCACTTCTCCTTCGACCAGGCAGCAGGCGAGTGCCGGTATAGGCGTATGTAGTAACTGATGATATAATAGTAATGGGCATCCTATCGCTGATAATCTTAATGTGTTCATTTAATAAAGGAAGTCTCATAGTCTTGTTAAATGGGACGAACTGAATGGAAAATTAAGGTCGATATACACTCGGTGTACGCATTACGAAGGCCAGAGGGCAGCACCGATCTCCCCAACCCGTACGACGTTAGTTGGTAGCGGTATGTGTAGCTAGAGGTGTCAGATACTTGAAGGTTATAGTGGACTACCCGGGCGAAGAAGGCGATGTTGAAAAGCAGACTAGTTGGCAGAGCGCCACAGCCAGTTGTTCATTTAATTGCTTCTTTCTATTTGATGGAAGTTTGGCGAAGGCCGAGTTCAAAAGATCTAAAGTACCGCAGCTGGTCTTCGCTGAAGAAATTGGACAAACACTTCCCAAAGCAATTATCTGCATTACCCTCGACTCCAATTGCTGAGCAACACTGTGTTAGGGCCGAAGAAAGAGGGATAGCCAAAACTGTGGAAACGATATGCACCACAGAAAGTTCAGATTTACGTTACTTAGGTTCTGGTCCGATGAAGTTGCTCAGAGGTTATAGCTGATTCGACGAATTCTTAATTGTTGCTTGGATTGTCAATCTCTCAGTTCCTTATTGGCTTCTCAATAATATTAAAATTACTACAAAAAGGGATATGAGACCTAATAATTTAGCAGTTTGATAATAATGCTAGTTATTATTATAATATTATTGTTCGAGACAGTCTTGTGTATGAATACCATTTAGTGTTGGTTTCATTTCTCAGATAACTCTACAGTGTTGGCATCATAACGCATTGCGAGCAGACCAATTGATAGGAGCATGTACCTTTGGCTTCAGCAAGGTGTAAGTAGGCAGCAGCACTAACGGCTTTCCACCCCCAGCGTTCCGGCCAGTCCCGTTTGTTTTTGGAATGCCCCCTCGCCTAACATTGATAAGGATACTCATCAGTCCACGATGTTGGTTGTTGAACAGAAGTTGACGTTTTTTTCGCTGATTTCTTTCGGTATTTTTCTCTACGGTAATCGTCGTCTATTTGCATGTGAATGATCATGAGTGAAACGGTTGATCGATTCGGCGCGGTTGATCATACTAGTGTGACAGTACTAGACTTTAAGACTCTGTATTATACTTGCTACGAAATAATTATGGTAGTACAATCAGTAGCGGACGAGGACTCATGAAAAAAAACAAAGTATTCTACTTCATTCGAGACGGCTGTATAGGATCGAAATTGATTCAAACAACCATTAAGTTGATAATGATGAATATTACCGAAAGCACACAGACAATGGTTCTATTGAACTGCTCCACACCATGCCGCACGCCTTGTCCTGTGCGAAGTTGTTATCGAAAGTAACTGATCTGTAATAACATCCGTAATATACTCTTTTAAAAATAATGTTTATAATAGTATTTCTCACATACTTCATTATTTCTATTTTACATTATTATTTCTAATATTGATATATTATACCACTATATAGAGAGCAATAGCACTTGTTAATAATTTCAATATATAATCCTATCGAATGGTTGGTAAGGTACTCTTTAGTTCGTCATACGTTATTAAGACAATGGATGCCTTTAACGTTCCCAGAGAAGCCCGGAGATGTTAGGGGTTATGTCAATGTTAGTGTCGGTATTTACGGACCTGGAGATGATGTAAGCTATGAGAAGGAGAAGGGTCGATGATACAGCTTACCACAGCCAAAGGCGTCTAGTCACAGAAGAATGCTACATGGGTGCCAAGTCTGTGAGATTAGGTCTGCAAAAAGGACAGAGTGAACTATCGAACCTATTCGATAGAGAATTTGATGGAGATCCAGAATATACTCAAATATCTGTTTTTTGGGAATAGGAAGTGAAAAAATAAAATTGCGATGAGTTCAACCAACGTTAGTTGAGCTCATCACATTTGAAAGGCAGCCATTGCTTTTGAAGAGAGTAAAAATAATTACCGATAAAACTAACAAGAACCATTTACACTGTAAAATGCAGTGATTCTACAACCATGGCAAAAGTAATTATTCATTGATTACTTTTGACATGATTTGGGTTCATTGACATGTCCTATAATTGAATTATTGGATCATTAATTAGTAATGCCATAAAAACCATTAACCGGCGAAAGTACTCCTTAATAGCGGTATCTTCAGATAGGCCAGTATCCGCCTCTTCATGGTTCAGGGGGTTACTTAGGTTCCTAGTGGGTTCCGCTTAATCTCGGATGAAGATCAAACCGTGAGTTCGATAACAGAGAGAGTGGTGCAAACACCTGATTCGAAGTTCAATCTTGTCATGTTAAATTTTAATGTAAGCCCCGTTTGGATCACACTCCTTCCCGTATCTATTGGCTCATTTAACGAGGTTCTCCTCGTGGTATATTTGATCTTTGTGTGATAGGATTACGTCTCTGAAGCCAGTAAGGTGTACTAGTCGAAATATAGGAACATTTATCGTCAATAATTTCTTGCCAATGAAGCAAATTTATGTATCCTCGAGTTTTACATCTGCTTCTGCATGCTCTATAATGTAGGGGGATGGAATATTGCCTAGATTATCGGAAACGCTCAAGGAGTTCGTAAAATCCTGATTATATTAATTGCAGCGAGTATCGGTATCGTGTTGACTATAAAAGTATAGTTTTGTCATTGTATTTTTTCTCGGCCGGGGTAGTAGCCAACCGACTAGTACCAGCCGGTCAGTTAGGCAGCCAGTGCACTACAGCTGGCCGGTCATCGAGATAGTAGCGTTGTTATGTTGTTGTATCGATTACTGCTGTACTGTGTAATTAAGTAGTGATGGAGTTGTAAGAGTGTGTTCAGGTCCACAAGGCAGAGAATCTCCCTAAGAAGGGTGGAGGAGGGATGTTCGGTAGAGGCCCTACATGCAGCCCTTATGTGAGTATCATCCAATACACACCTTTGAGGGGTACACAGTGCTAGTACCTCTCGCAAAATATGACTGATGGTATCATGATTGGAAATCTTTTGAAATTAAATAGTTTGAGAAATTTCGAGGAAGTCAGAAATTGAGCAAAGTAGCTATAAAAAAATTAATGATACCTTCCTCACTGTAGAGGTCCCTTCATCTGTACAACCTATAATTTAACCATCATGGTGCCTAGTGTCCAGTTTAGCCTACGTTGCGCAATCCCATGGAGCATATGAAAAAGTTATATCACATTGCAATCTAGATGAATTTGTTGTTCGAGTATAGTACCGTGCAAGTGCATGACTTGATAGTCTTTCATTCCAACAGATTTGCACACCACAATCGACTTTGTAGGTTATAGTATCATTTGCTGGAGTGAAGCTTCAGACTAAAATCGTGCCAGATAACAGTAGACCAGTGTGGAACGAGTGCCTCAGGGTGCCGGTCATGTGCCCGACGTGGGACCAGAACGTAGGCACATCTGCACTACAGCACATTCTATTTTATATTATGAAGTATTTTAAGTAAACATCTACTGTATCCATATCGTCAAATGATGATGTGACTCTCACCGATAGACTCCATATCGTTTGGCATTTCATGTGATAGGCAGCGTCATTCTGTCAATAATGTGTATCGACTAATGCGTATCTTGGTTCATTTTTTCCTTTCCAGTATCCAGGGTCTCGTGAGGGGGGACACTGAATGTCTCCCCCCAGGAACGCATTTCGTGTTTAACTTTGGTCTAGCATCATTTTTCTTAGCACAACTATGCTGTATCTTGCTGATCTCGTGTCGATGGAGCTAGATCACCCCCTGCAAGTGTATTTAATTAGGTACTTATCGAGATTATGTCTCATGGCGATAAGAACGATATGATCGCCGCCGCTGATTTTGATTTTCAGTCCATTTACGAACGCGGGATGAGCCCAAGATGGGTTAATTTGTGAGTTGCTGCATCGCTTCGCTCCGCCAAGTTTTTAGTGGTAGGTATTATTATATAGAGGGCGATGATCCTCCACCACAAGTGTTTGATGAACCTTTAGAGTCAGAGTAAGTATACTATTTTCGGTGCCGAACCGTTCGGCAAATTCATTACCGTCGATATGCAGCATACTTCCGTGACTTCTAACGGCAAACTTTTGAAGATTTCCTGAATAACGATTACAAAGCACTTCTTCCATGCTGTATGGAGTGAAAGGCCGGAGTTTACGGCATCTCTGTGAAAAGCTTTATATCCTTACTGCGTGTGAAATGCAAGTTTTCATGAAAGGAAATGAAAGGGTGAAGGAAGGAAACCCTCATATACAATTTATAGTCTTTTTGGTCTATTGAGTCACCGGTAATTACTGACATTAAAGAATCATTAACTTGATGAGCCATTACCACGCTAATAGAATTAACCCGAAACCCGGAACGCAAATCAATGAAGACGAAAAACCTTAAAATACAGTACAAGATGATTAGAAATGATCTTGTACTGTATTTTCGGTAACACTCGTGCGTTCAACTTAGCTGGGTTGAAATGTTTGAAAATGTTCTGAGCTCTGCATCACGCCAGTTGCTTTAATATTAACTAAATAAGCTTATGGAGATTTTAGCTCTGAAATAGAGGGCCCCAAGGCCCTGGCTGGCACCGGTCCTATCGAACCGTTCATCGTCGTTAGTCGTACTGGATCGAGACGAACCCGCGAAAGTTGCAGTTGCAATTGATACCTCCTGTGAAACTTAACGTGTCCAGATATGGCGGTCGTATTCTGGTATCGGCATCTGTTGAGCGATCGGAGGATCCAAAGTCATCGGTTGTGGCATGTGATGCACCTAGGGAGCCGGAGACTACAGAACACACTGTGTGGATAGATGTGTAGGTTATTAGGTAAATGTAGAGAAGTACACGGTGGAAGCTAGGAACCTACCTGTGTCATGATGATGATGATAGAAGCTAATGCTTTATACCGTATTTAATATTATATCGTTGTTTCTTCATTTTACTCTATAATTTTATACTTATACTTTCTCAATACACTAGTATGAGATGCCACCACCTCATCACATTTATATATCATTATTATGCCTCCACTTCCTCATTACATTTATATATTGTTTTTATGCCTCCACTTTCTCATTACATTTATATATTATTATTATGCCTCCACTTCCTCACATACAGCTGTGTAGTGACCAAGCTCTCAGCTAGATACGAGGCGGCTCTGACTCCCGAGTTCCTGGAAATCGTCGCCCCCGATGAGGTCTTCATTGAGTTTCTCTTCGGCACACAATCGTAAGTGTTTTCCGCACCACAGTCGACTACTCCTCGGTTTCAGAATGCGGACACCGGTGCAGTCTTTGGACGACTTGTCGGTTATTTTTGAAGATGATGGTCGTCTGAAGCCGTTTTCAGTGTAAGTGTCAATATTTGCCCACGGAACTTATCGATCAATAAAGTATTGCTTTAAGTCAAGCTGTGCGTCTGTGGGATAAGCGTCTTCTGGCACAAATAATTCGTCTTGGTTTGGATGTGATCAAGTCACTTCGATGTCGAAGTCGCAACTACAAAATTTGCTTTAAACGCTACTGATTGCTAGAATGACATTACTTACTTGTCTGTTTGATGGTATCAATTTGCCTATGCTTGTTGGTTTATGAAGTATAAGAGTGCGAGACGTTCGAGCTTGTGTTTCTCCTTCGCGGCCAGTATAGGCCCTCCTTTGTTCATGCGTACGCCTCCTCCTGCTGTGGACACTCTGGTTCGACGTTAGACGGAGGGTGGAAAGTTTACAGCTACTACTTGGAAAGTTCAAAATTGCTCGGGTTGAAATCTGGTTCTCGATATCCGACATTGAGTTTAGCATACAGTATGAAATACCTCACTCAGACTTGTGTGATTCAGATATCTCCCTGAGTTTCGCCAAGCCGTCGATCTAGTTGTGTCATTGGTTGGTAAGAAGGCTAATGATGGTGATGATGAATGGGAGCAACTGGCCTTTACTCGCCTGTCCTTGGCGGAAATTAAGACTTGGAATGAGAACGTATCATGGAGGAAAATGTAGGTTAATATTTCATATCTTTCAATATTAGTTAGTTGTTAGTTATCATTCTAACTTTTATATGTGAATCTTGTACACTTTCCAATTTAAAAATTCATCTTCAAACAGATTGACCTTTATTATTAACGCTCATGATAGGAAATGAATTCCTTTCCCGTTTGGGATTCGGTCGCAGTTGTTCAAGTAGCATTGGAACCGCGTGAGTTTTGTGACACTTAACCAGTGCATATCTTAGGTATATGTTATCAGTACCACCGGGCATTGACCAGGTAGCCGGGCATATCCTATTTGGTGTTAATGCGGGATGCAAGCCTCTCCCGACCAGGCCAGATCGGATGAGGTGCTTGTCTGGCAGATTGTCTGTTGGCGGGTATACCTAATGTCACAGTTACACAGTACGGGAGTATGTGGTTCGAGGGTTTTTCTATCAAGCTGTCAATCTCCCCATATCTGATCCAGGAGGCTTGTCGGACCCTTTCGTCAAGATGAGTATCGGTGGCATCAGCGGCCGTAGGTCCTTGACAAGTGACTTCCCAGCTACAGCTTCGGCTACAGCTTCATGTTTGTCCACGACCTACCGATCTTTACTCCCAACTAATTACACACACTGCGCAAACTAGCACTTGTTCCCACGCTCCTCGAGAAGGCGGTCGTATCTTGCCGTAGATACGGATAGTATACCGAGCACACTGAACCCACAGTGGTGCGAAATTATTGAGTTCCCCGTCATCCTGCCCGAGGACGGAAAGCTGCAGCCTGATATCTACGTTGAAGTCTGTGACGCTGACGACTCTGTGTAGCTGGATGCCTCGGAACTCCTCTCAAGTCGCCACAGATACGAGCTTTTGTGTTCGCTGAGCTATCCCGCTTCTGAGGTCCCTGAGGAGTGGAACCGTGCTCCGAAGTGGTTTGAGCTCGAGCCCAGTAGTCAGCATCCGCATGCGCAGGCGCAGATTCTTGCGGCATTTGAGTTGCTCCCGTAACTTTGGAACCATTTCAGCCGATTTGACGAATTATTCAGGGCTGAGAAGGCAGCCGAACACGCTCCATTTTGCGAGGAAATCAGGCCACGCGTGAACAGGTGTGAAGTGGAAGTGCTGACGGTCGGGGTGAGGCTCATCAAGGACGAGTTAGTGGATATCAGCCCGAGACTCCAGGTTTATCGGAATCAGCCTTTGACAGAGAAAACTTGATTTGGTAGTTGTCTTGGCATCGCGACGACCGTGATCTCGAGGTGCCTCTGGAAGCCATCTTATCGGAAAAGCCTGAGAGCGGAAGCGGCGGACAGTAGGTCTATTTCCGTGAAATTCAGTTAGTACGATGAGTGATTATATATTCCGTCATCCTCTTTATATCGCCTACAATCTGCAATATGAACATGGGGATTGATTGACAGATAGTAGTTTGTGATCACATATTGGACACTATTCCAACGGTCGGCTTTACCGGACCGCGGCAGTCCGGCTGACTCGCGCTGGTTATGCCGTATACACTGCGGCATGACTCAAGCCACCTGATACCAGCGGGTGGGCCATGAGGAGAGCACTGTAGGTACAACATGCTAGAGGTTCAGTCACTCGTCTTGGACTTGCCTCAATCCGCATTGTATCAAGAATTCTTGGAGGTCCGGCTAGTGAGGACCGTCTTGAGGGGATTAATAACAGCTGAAGAAGAAAACGAAGTGATTGGTTTCGGGTAGGATCATACCGTATGATTCATACGCGACTTGGCGACCTGCATCTGAAAACCTTGGAAATTCGTAAACTTGTAATGCTGGTTTTCTATCACCGACCGTAGAGAGTCTCTACAGATTAATAGTCTCTACTAGAGACTATTAATCTGTACCTCAACGGATTTTTTGACCTTACATTCAAAGAAGCTTGATCTATGAATCATCATGATTTGTGATGCTCATGAGATGAGTGAGGACTACGCTCCACTGTGGAGTGTTATCATATCAGCTACTACAACTTCACTGCCATATTTGTTACCCACGGTGCAGTACCCAGAGTGGGCATCGCTCCTGAACAAATGGTATGGGTTCCTACACAGGCTTCCAGCGGCAGTACCGACTTAGGATAGCTCACAGGCTTGGGCCACTGAGTAGAATCCGGCGGAGAAAATCGTCTGACCCATTTGGTGAATGAGCTCCGTCCAATCAAGTTAGTTAATGTGCGGGCCGCCAACCGCACACCGTGTGCGGTACACGTCTATTGACGCAGCCCACGTCACGAAGGGTACTAGATCCCCGTAACCATACTATCGCCGCTGATCCTCTGTGTACCGGTTCGGCAGTGTGTGATCCCATGTCCTTGTCCGGGAAGCGAAGGAACTGGTATTGTGGGACAAATGAAGAGATTTCTGTTCTGAACTTTTCATTTGCCCCGGTTGGTGTTTTACCAACCCTCTCATCACTTCCGTCCCTTCTCATCCTTCCAGTGAGTCCGGTATAGGTTGGTGCACAAAGCTCGCACTCGTAGTATTCAGAAAACTTTTCTGCGTTCAAGCGGTATCAGACCGGAGCAATTCATATTCATGGACATCACTAAGGCATTCTACCGCTTCAGGATCACCCGAACCTTGTTTATGTATTCAGTGGGGGGAGGACACTACGTTTCCAAAAGTGTGATCTTCGGCATCACTGTGGGCCCAGCGGCTCTGGAGAGCGGTATAAACTCGCTCTTCGCTATTATACGCTATCTTCGCTATGCATATTGATGTTTCTGTATGTTACGGACGAGATCATTTCGATGGTGTTGAATTTCTATGCTTCTGACTTGGTGACATCAAGTTTATGTTATTTGCGATGACTGTCAACGGCCACGGCTATCATGCAGTAAGAATGTCGTCTCGTGGGAAAAACAGTTTCGTTTGTGCGTGCGTGCAAATGGTTGGTCAAGCGAAGACGCGCTTTTGAAGTTGCCCACGTCGCTCTCAGATAGTGCCCTTTCAACATGGGTTGTAACTACTACTAGAATGAGTACCGGAGCAATTCATAGTACGTATTTTACTATACTGTATGTATTTTACTACTACACGGTTTCGACCTTCTGAAGGTGTCGAGTTAAACGGCCATCTCTCTGTCTCTTTCAAAAAAATACTGCTTGTAAGTTTCGATCGACGTCAGGTCTTTTGTACCGTCATGGTACTACCGTGTGCCCTAAGCGAAGATCTTGAATTGTTTCATTAGAATTGCAATTTTTTATCATCGTCGCCACTGCCAGGGTGGCCACTGGCTATTTTCTACTCTACTTCAGGTACATTCATCTTAATCCGTCGTACCCGTGGCTAACCGAAGAAGAGAAGGAAAAGTGGCAAAAGCAAACGCCTTGAAGCTTCATCGACGCCCTCGATGTAGGTGCCGCGAAAGTTTCACACTGAAAACACCCACACAACTGAGGCGCGAGGAAGCCCTAAGAGAACAAGCGGAGGTGGAGCTGAGGCTCATACAGGAGAAGTAACCATCTTCGGACTCACAGTGATCATCTCCGGCTGCTACGGCCGAGAAAAGGAGGGTGACGGTTTTAACTGCAGGAGGTTGGAGCAAGAGGCCTCGCGAGCGAAAACTCGAGAAAGTGCCACAGCTGGCCGTGATCTGCTCCGCAAGCTCGAACTGGAGATCGAACGACGGTACGCAGAGGCACCATATTTGGATGCGGAAAGCTACATGTTCATCAGATTCGGGCTCCGGAAGAGCGAGTTCGGGTTGAGCGATGTGCTACGGAATGTATCAACTGAGCGTATGCTAGCTTTCAGCCAAGTCTGCGACCCCAAGAGTGGTACGACGACTGCTTACTGGCTTTTGGCATTGCTCTTGTGGAACTTAGATGGACTTGACTTCGGACTTGACACTGCGGAGGTTGACGAGAATTTTCTGGAATCTTTTGTGTGGCCCTTGAAGACGAATACTGGATTCGTAATGCTCCCATCTCGATCCATTCGGCCAGCGTTCCCTATGAAGGCTCGGCGAGAGATAGAAGGGCCGGTTGAAGATGAACTATTGGGGGAGGAACTGCCGTATGACACGATAGTGCTGTTTAAGGGCAACAAGTGGGGCAGCTTTGATACTTTGGGATATCTCAATTAGGTTAGACGAAGGGGGTGGAGTTGAGCTATGGATGGTAGGTACAAGCTTAGAGTCAAACCAATGAAGAAAAAGAGACATAAGAAGGGGAAAGAACATGGAGGAAGACGAGGCAGCCATGACCGAACAGCAGCGGAAGGGAGAGGAGGAGGAGAGGACTCTGGCCTTCAGCAGACATACTTGTAGGCTATTCACAGTACCGCAGCGAAGCCTGGAGTACAATGCACCGTTAGTCAGTAAAGCCATTAAGTGACGGTCACTCATCCATATAAAGCAGATTACGTCTGCTGCATATTGGCCGTAAGCATCAATGTTGCGATATTGTGATGCCCTGTGATATTTTCTGGCAGCTGTTTTGATATATTTGCCTTTGTATCCCGAGTTGGAAAAGGAGGGCTTCTACTACCCCTATCATTTCCTCTCATTTCCAAATACTGTAAAATTACTATCCGTTGGCTAAGTTCCTGGCTTTTTCGGTATTTTACTGCGACTCTTTTCATTGAAGTATTCTTACTCATTTCGGTAGCGTGTGTACAACTGATCTCAAATCCCCCGCCATACAGCGACGCTGCTGCTCCAGCCGGCACTATCCCTTCCCTCACGGTCAGGCCGTTATTAAAGCAAGAGTACCTTGCCAGCCACACTCTTGTGTGTAAAGTCTACATCCTCGCCGCTAGTGGCATCATACCACCTGGAGGAAGCGCGGAGTGTGAGAGCTATCTTTGGGTGAGAGTAAGGCTGATACGAGATACCCACCAAACCCATATGCGATACAAACTTAACAAAAGAACAACAATCAGTCACACTACGCATTGGACACCGCCACGAGCTCTCCAAAATGCCCTTCAGGTTTACAACTCTAAAGAGGATACCGCCGGTGGGCTGAACTCGATCAAAGATTCCAGCAACTCCCGATTGGGCACCTTGAACCCAGAGTTTAACAAGTGCTACTCGTTACCATGCCGATTTCCAGAGAACACCGCGCTTACTATCAAGTTGATGGAGAGACACTCTATACTGGGCGATGCGACCATCGGGGCAGCGGTCATCGATATTGAGAATCGCTGGTTCCATCCAAAGTAGGCGTTGAAATCAATGGTGTCGAACGTTGAGGGGTAGATACAGACAGATGATGAATCTGGAGGGTGAGGACGGCAGCAATGTTAAACGGTTCTCAGATGTCCCTGTCGAAACTGTAAGAAATAATTTGACTACACCTTTTCAATATTCACTTCGTCCTTGGGAACATCAATTTCGTGGCGGCGAGCGAAGTTGAAGGTCCGAATCCGAAATAGAAAGATCATGTTCACGCTTGGGGCATTAAATTTCGTCTTTGAACTTTCAATTTCGTTCGGACCCAGGAGGTGCCTTCAATTTCCCTCACTTAAGAAAATCAATTTCAACCTAGTCTACGAGGTGATAAAGTTCGAGTTAAACTATGAACGACTCAACGTCGACTGTGTGACTTCTATTTCGGATTCGGACCTCCAACTTCGCTCGCCGCCACGAAATTGATGTTCCCAAGGACGAAGTAGATATTGAAAAGGTGAAGTCGATCGAATACTGAGTAAAGTTACCAACGCTGAGTCAGCCTCAGCTTCGGTCAGCGTGGTTGTCCCTTGTGCATTGAATACCATGTACCTGTTTGAGACGTTATCATCGAACCCTCCAGGCCTAGCGGAGCTAAGTTAGCGTACCGATTCTAGGATCTCCACGTACCCGCAGTATACCCGCACTACTAGATGTATACATGAAGCCTCTTCGGGCGTACATGAGAGATAATCTCAGGTGCCGCTTCTGATAGACGGCAGCTTCATTCCCACGGGGAGGTTGAAGATGTGGATTGAGATACTAGATGAATCTGAGGTTACTAAACAATACACCCCAAGGTCCAGCTATGCCTATGTCAGGCGATGGGCCGCCCGGAGCCTGTGCTACCGTCGGCCAACAAGGAGGTTATACAAGCACGGCTTGTGATATGGAAAACTCGAGGAGTTCCTCCGCCAGAAGGTCGGTCCCGAATGACGGAAATTGAGCTATGCACCGTTGCAGACGAGGAGGCATCCCACCAGATCGTCGGTGGCCATCACCGAACTGACAGTAATGTCGACATAGATTTATTCACAGACACGCATTATGGCAGTCTGGACGGCACCGCTACTTTCAATTGGAGAATGCTCTTCGACATGGAGGTAGTCAGCCCATTCGAGCCGCTTCCCTCAATACTGCTCCGTTGAAATAGCCTCAGCCTGAGTCATTCAGGATGATGCTTCCTAGATCTACAAAGCACAGAAATTTCCTTAACTTCTTCCAAAATTTTCCTGTCCGGATCCGGTCCGTTAACTAGCGGAATTTATGGAAAATTGATGTTTGAAAACGAATACTGTACAGAACGCGGTCGAATCTTCGTGTGCACTCCAATGGAGAGTATAGGTCCGGCTTAGGTGCCATGTCACGACCCTGTCATTAAATTGCAGCTTTATCACAACCCTTTGCTCGGCCAGAAGGTCGCCTTAGGAGAAGCTACCTTAGACCTGGTACACGACACCTTGAGATGCAGGTTATCCTCACGCTTGTCTGTATTGCTATGTGATCTCCTGCACTCAGACGAACACGCCGGGCAGTTGAGTTGCCGAGAGGGCAGATACCTCTCAGTAACCCAGCGTATCCCGGTCAGAGTCGAGGAATGATCGACTGTCAAATGAAGCTCTTACCGATTGAGGAAGCAAACGCGATGCCTGTTGGTGAGGATGCTTCGATGCTGGGAGCGCCGCGAGCTCACATTGCATGCTTGTTAGGGTCAGGAAGAGATCTGCCTAACAGAGACCCGTACCTGGATCCCGAGGACTCTCATTTGAGAGAGCATCGCTCCGCCCTTGGCAACACGGCTTTTGTGAGGCAAGCCAAGGCTCTGGGCGAGAGTCTGATGAAAGGTAAGCGAGACGCCTACGTTACGAGTGGATTGCGTCATTGTGCTGTCAGGCGCGCGGGTTCTGTTTTACGTCTGGCTGGCATGCGCCCTCATTGGTGGCATCATATCACTTGTTATCGCATTGAAGATGTCTGGCATCATATGAGCATGTTTCATGTTTATCGTCTCACAGAGGGCATTGACATTGCGTTGTCCAAAATGAGGGTTCTTTATTGAATACTTAAGATGTTTCTAAGGAGCGGGGTCCACTGCGTGAATTTGGTTAAAGCGGCTTCAACCATTGGAGCTTATCGGTCTATCAGCGGCTCTACAGAACTAGGCTCCAGTTAATATATGTGTGCATGTCAGATGCTTCTAAGGTCCACCCGGTAATACAGCGTCTGCAAGGCAGGTGGTTCGGTCTGCCTTCGGGTGCTGAGATTATAGCTCATGGGGCTAAGGTCACGTTTAACGGTGTGCCTCTGCTGGGAAGGCTCACTCGCCATTCTGACGGCAAAGTGACTCTGCTCCAGTGGGTCTCCTACCCCGATAAGGAGGATAAACCAGATGAGCTTACCTGGTTCGTCAACACTCGCAACGGACCCGTGATGAGCACTCAGTGGGTTCGCTCGTTACCAGAGCCAAAGAGCGCGCCGAGCAGCCCGAGCAAAGCTAGAAGGAAGTCCTCGAGTTCACTGCTCACCCTCCCGCCACCTGTAGGAATAACGAAGAGCGTCTCGAACACCAATGCTTTGACGGACACTAGAAGATACTGCAGTGGTGTCACAGCGCGATTGACAGCATGCTCGCCCTCATCTCGGTGGACCTTGTGCGCGGTGGACGAGCTCGGACGTGACATGATCTGGTTAAAGGAATTTATCGAGCGGATCCTCATCGCAGTTGGAGCTGCTATTGCTGTGGAGCAGCTAGGTCACCCCTGGCTTTCCCGCAATGATTCGGAGTTCGTTCTTTGGCATGCCTCTACCACTGTGCAGCGAGTGGGAGCGACGGGTGTTGGCGTAGACGATCATGTCAGTGGGCCGCAGGTTTCGGGTGCAATACGAAGGCAAATCGATGGTCAAGTAGAGAGCGCTGGAATACTGCTTTGTTGGAAGGACGATGACTTCTCTTGTAGAAGACTGCGAGTCAGAGTCGAGAGGAGCGGTGGAAAAATGTCTTTTGTTGTGCACGATTATGAATTGTCATCGAGGACCTTGGATGCCTGGCAAAAAGGAGAGGCCAAGTTGGGTAACGGCTTTACCCTAAGGGTGATAACACCGACCCAGGAGACCGCTGAGGCTGTCCATGGCGCGATCCAAAGAAACTCTTTCCACCTTGGACGTTACCTTTCTGGTCTGGTGGAAGACTGCCGAACGGTAGAGCGAACTCGATGGCTGCTACTACGGTGGCATCAAGATCATATTCAAGGCGATGGTGTGCACTTTGGGCTGTTCGACCGCAACGATACGTTCCTCGGTGTAGTTGAGATCGACAGACGTCCATTGCGAGACGAGATCGTCGGTGTTGTTGAGTACTGGTTGACCAGAGATGCATGTGGGCAAGGGCTGGCCCAAAGGATGTTCCAAGAAGCTATGAGATACGCTGTGCAAATGCTCGGTATCACATCGTTCCACTTGGACATCCACCCGGACAACAAAGGCTCTGCTGCAACTGCGATACGGTGCGGAGCGAAGCAGGCGAAGTCACGAAGAGAGCCGAGAGGGCAAGGCGGACGATATGCGATGGCAAGCACACAGATGTTTGATGTTTACAAGATAAACGCGGAGAACACAGGGGTGGCCTGTGGGGGCATTGGCGGGAATCGAGGCGCATGGATGGAGTTATGGATAGAAACCAAAGTGGCGAAAGCAAAGGAAGCTCTGAAGGA
Organism: Perkinsus chesapeaki; assembly: GCA_013115145.1. Taxonomy (NCBI): domain Eukaryota; phylum Perkinsozoa; order Perkinsida; family Perkinsidae; genus Perkinsus; species Perkinsus chesapeaki. The sequence goes on from JAAPAO010000177.1 coordinate 56,827, forward strand.
TTTGAAGAACTCATCTTTGCACTTGGCAGGAGCTTTGACCAAGGTAAGTATACCCCCCCCCACCACAGCACAATCAACACTTAATTGTTCGAACGCGTCATTTGCTACATATTTGACCATCACGTAATTGCTATTGGAAGCTCAGACATGAAAAATATCGCGCAGTATTGAATCGTTGTATTTGGCTGATTTATTGGCGAGAGCAGTTGTATTGCTTCCATGCTCTTTTGCATTTTCAGAGCGAAGAAGTGTTCCGCAACTTTGGCCTCAACGCCCGCGATCCGAGGCTCAGTTCCGCGAAGGATTTCATGACTCAACAACGTCTCATTATTGAAGCTCAAAATGAGCTCCACAACGTGAGCCATTTCGCCGTGTGCTCTCTGACCGATATAGCTTTTAGTTGAGAAAGCGAATCTCCAAGGACCAGGAGAGTATCGACCAACTGGAGACCAGAGGGCAGAGATTGACCGATCAGTTGAGGGGTGTGAGGGAGCGAATGCAAGAGCTGAAGAAAGGGAGTGATAATCACGGTGAAGACCATATTA